>JAIPRM010001521.1:0-37313 GCA_025469315.1 Stegophylla sp. TES_Ste_2020
CTTAAGTTAACTATGTATTTAAAAATTTATTCTATATTACTACCTGTTATTTCTTAATCTTAAATTAACTTAATTGAATTATCTGTACACTCATTTGCCTTCGGGCGTAAATAAATAAATAAATAAAAATAAATAAAGTATAGGTAAGAAAGCAGGACATATTATTATTTCACACCAAGGATATTCTTCGCTTTTCGGGTCGGATACTCTTGGCGGGTGTGTTGAAAATGACGACTATTATTGTTCTTTATATTCCTTCGTTTTTTTTTTTATTCGTTTCAACACTAGTAGTAATATGAATTTTATAATAATTTGACTTGATTCTAATTCGTTATAATATAATATTTTTCACTCTTTTGACGGGATACCATTATTTAAACCCATACTGCGATAACCCTGTGTCGTCGACCGCGGACGTCGTCGTCGTCGTCGTCGTCGGTTAACATTTTATACCACCGTCTCCGGGCCGCGGTTACGACCGCGCTAACCACTATTTACGTCCGCGGCGGGGCACATAACATTAAACCGTACGACCGGCCTGAGTGTACGTATTTATAATAGCGCCAGGGCGGGCGTTGTATGCGCGCGTTTTGCTTTTCGCGGCGAGGCTTTTATTAATGGGGTTAGTGCGGTGCACACATACGTATATATACGCGCACGCGGTAATTATTGTAGTTGCATAAATAAACCGGAGCCACGACCCTTGTCAGCGGCGGCGTGTAGTACGCGTATAACAGTGTTCGTGTTTGCTGTGAAAAACGAGAATTTTTCAATTTGTTTTTCTATTTTTCGTCCGACGGAGATTTTCGTAGCCTATACTAAGCGCGAATTTTCACACGGCACTAGTGATGTGCTAATTCCCGGGGAATATTTCCAGGAGTATTCCCGGGATGAGGAATTTATCGGGAACATTATTCAAATATTGTTCTAAATATTATGTTTCAATGCTTAATTCGAGTTTAATTGGAAAAATTAATAAGAAATTTGAGAAACTATCTCTCAAAATTACCAACTAGATGCAATATTCTATCCGAAAAGTTATTAGTCTATCAATGATAAAACAATTGAAACTAATGAACAGTAGAAAATAATTATTAAATTAAACACTATGAATGAAAGAATTCATTTAAAATTAAAAGGTTTCAAAAGTTGGATTTTCGGACATTTTTTCCGATCACAGCTTTTTCACTCTTTTCTCTCGAAGGCAGCCATTTATTTACCACGGGTCTCTGTATTTATTTTCGTCAAATAACCGAGTAACTTCACCATCCCTGACCCTAAGCCCCCTTGATTGCTCGTATGTCTGCGACTCGGACTCTTCCAACGCGCACTTTATAGAACAGTGTTTCCTAACTTATTTCACTCCACGCCGCCTTGGTGATTTTCAAAAAAAAATCTCACGTCTCTTCACCTCCCGACTTTCAATTTACAAAAAAAAATAATATGATCTCTTTATTTCGGTTATACTATAATGATGGACACAAGTTGAATAATAATTGGTAAAGACAAAAAGCCAGACATACTTCGCACGACGAGTATTCTTCGCATTTCGGGTGTGAAGCTCTTGGTGGGTGTGTTAAATTTTAAAGAAAAACGGTAAATCATTTCTTCAATAAGATGATTCTGAACGAAAAAAGTTAATAATATAAAGAATAAATGAGAAAAAAATTTTTAGAAAAATGTCCAAATTTTTTTTTCACATTTCCAAAATTTTCTTGCGCTAAAATGTTTTTCATATTATTTTCTATCTATGCTTGAATTTTCATATAGTTCGGATCAAAAAATTATGGGTTCCGAGTCGTTTTTGTCAAATTTTTGATAATTTTTCCAAAAAAAAAAAATTGAAGAATTGAGAAATTCAAAAAATAACCTCTTTAAAGTACCATCTAGAGGCTAATCCGATTTAAAAAAGTTGCTGATGAAAACTTTTGGACAAGCATTTCCATACGAAAAGTTGTACACAGAAAAAAAATGAAATAAACATCATTGTAAAAACACTAGGTTCTTCATCTTCGTTCTGAATCTAAAAAAAAAAAAAAAAAAATCAATTAAATGCATTTATAATCTCAAGTCTTCGATAAAAAGTCTGAACTACCCCACCCCCCTCCCCACAGGGAATACGTGCTTCCAGACAGGGGGGAAACACTGCTTTAGAATAATAATAATAATAATAATAACGACTTAACCATTACTATTACACTATAACCTAACCAATACTATTATTATTATTATTATTATTATTATTGATACTGTTATTATAGAGTTCGTGAGCGTGTGTTATTATAATATATACCGCACGTACAACACGCGTCCCGAGTTGTTGTCGGCCAAAACGCCACCGTCACTGTCTCGCGCCCCGGGGGTTTTTAACGGCCGCAAAAACATTTCGATTAAAATCGCCAACGCGCTGTGATTTACGATCCAATAAAGTACCGCGCGCGCGTCACGTACGTATCTCCTCGCATGTCGGTACTATATACATAAATAGGTACCGGAATTATTTCCAAACGCAATAATCCGACACAATCGCTATACTTCACACTAAATCGATACGTATATAAGTATATGCGCGCGCATATACATTATTCCCCGACAATAATAATTGATTATGGAGTCAAAATATTCGCATATAAATCTCACCGTCCGTCCTCGCGCGCCTATCTGTCCGTTTCGCGACGGTTTGAATTTATTTAGATCTACCGTTTCGAGTATCAGCTAATCCCCGGCGGTAATTTATTATCATTTATTTTTTATTTTTTTTTTCCATACCCTATCGATAATCCGAAATTGTCACTGTTCGACGGTAAACGTATAGCTCCGCGTGCAGACGATGTGAAATTTTGGTTTGTCTCCCCTATTGAAATCAGCGCCCGCCGCAAAAATATTACACCCTTAAGAGTGGAGAAGAAAATTCGTTACAAAAAAAAAAAAAAATGTAATTTTCATTCCTTTCAGTGCCATTGAAACAACTCAAATCGAAAAAACCCGCATTGCTGACCATAAATTATACGTTCAAACACGTACCGAGCAAAAGAATCGGACGATAATTATTGCCAGAGACGTTATTAAGTAAATTGAATTTGATCTTAACTCAGAGGTAACCAAAATAGTTTTTTAGATTCTGAACGAAGTGAAGAAGCTAGTGTTTTTACTGCTTGTATTTTATTTTTTTCTGTATACAACTTTTCGTATAGAAATACTTGTCCAAAAGTTTCGATCAGCAACTCTTTGAAACCGAATTTGCCTCTAGATGGTATTTTAAAGAAATCATTTTTTGAATTTTTCAATTCTTCATTTTTTTCTTTTTTTTGGAAAAAACTACCTAAAATTTGACAAAAATTACTCAGTTATCATCATTTTTTGATCCAAACTGTATGAAAATTTAAACATAGATAGAAAATAATATGAGAAAGATTTTGGCACAAGAAAATTTAGGAAATGTGAAAAAGAAATTTTGGACATTTTTTTAACATATTTTTTTCTTATTTATTTTTTATATTATTAACTTTCTTCGTTCAGAATCGTTTTATTGAAGAAATGATTTATCGTTTCGTTAAAATTCAATACACCCGTCAAGAGAATCCTACCCGACATGCGGAGAATACAACTTTTTTCTACCATTTCGTTCATTAATCGGTGAAACGAAAAAATAAATTGCAAAAACAAAAATGAATGATACGATTCTATAGAAGTCATAAAGAAAAATCACTCAAAAGGTTACTTTTGGGGGGCTGAATCAATCAAATAGATATATTATCCCCCCCCCAAAAAATAAAAAGTTTTCCAAGTAGCGCTAATGAATATAATATCGCTTTTACCCCTCAAAGTTTCTAAACGAAAACAGAAAATGTATTTCGGGCGATACTAAATTTCCATGTAGTGTTTATTTTGAATTTCTTTTGACAAATTTAACTTTAAATGCATATTTAGGACATTTTTCGTCGTTTTAATGGCATTTTCGCCGTTTTTAGAGTATTTTTAACTATTGCTTTTTAAACACTTACATTGTGATCACGATTTCATTATGAGTTTCCTCGTTAAATCGCCGAATAGACAGAAAGGAAGCTTTGTAAGATTGACATTGGCGCTTATGAGAGTTGAAAAATAAATTTTGAAAAAATTAACAGTGCCACCAGTTAAAGAGAATTCTATTTTATTAGTAATTCAGGCGAAACTGTAAATTTGATAATATCAGTGTCGCTTATTATCAGTACTCAATATTTTCATTTTATGAACATTTTTTTGATAATTACAAAGAACATAATGGCAACAAACCACTGAAAATTAAAAAAAAAAAAATATTTAGTATCTGGCAACACTGTTAATTGGATAAGGAATAAGCTGCCCTTCTGTGTTTACTTTGCGTTATTATCGCTTAAAATTATATTACAGAAATATATTGTCCCATCAACGACAAACGTTTTGGTTTGAATATACATATTATAAAACAGCATATTATATCATATTATTATCATTACATTGTTTTGAAATAAATTAAATTTTTATTAAATTAAATCAAATGTAAATATTATGTATAAATAAAATACCTATTTTATTATTATCATGTTATATAATTATAATCAAACATGTATGATTTGCTGTAATGAGTAAATATTTTAAAGTATTTTTTTGTAAATTTTTAGAGTATTTAAAACTCAGATTAGCGATTTCCGATTCTTTATAAAATATCTTGCCATCGCTGCTTCCTCGAGGTACTATGTCTACAAAGATCTTATAAAATGCACGCATTTGCTTTCTATAAAACAGTTTCGTAGCAGCGTTTAATATTGAACCAAAGTTATTTCGCTCTTAATTTTAATTTGTATATTATAACAGTTGCATTTTCACACGATTGTTTTTAATTAGGGTTTTAAGTATCACTTAACAGTTGGTAAAGTTTGCTTTCGCATTGTTTTAATTTTGACTTGTGCAAAATGCTAGTAATGTATTCCATTTTTTTTTTTTTTTTTTTTTTTTTTGAGCCATTTTATAGTAGTAAGTGTGTAAAATATGTGAAGAAATGATTTAAATAAAACTCTGTTATAACAAAAAGTAATAAATTATCACAACAAATAAGTACTTATGTCAGAGTTTTAATTTGCAGTATTTTTTGATTTGCATCTAAATTCTACAAAATTTTTTAATTGTATTGTTGATCCACGAAAATTCTGACCACTGCCTGTAACAAAATTTACAATAATATTAACTGGAAATTTTTGTTCTTGACAATATCACGAATATTGTTTTCTCATTGTTATCATCATAAGTAGGTTTCAGGAATTATAGCACAGAAAATTATGAAAATAAGCGCTTAAATATTATTTGTAATAAGTACATAAATAAGTACTTTAAAACACAAACATATTAAGTAATTTAAATAATTTTAAACCCCTATTAAAAAAAAAAAAAAAAAAAAATGTGCATGTGATGTACTTTTAAGACTTCTTAAGCTATTATCTAAAAATCAATTAAAATTATCTAAAATTATTTTTTTTTATAGGATTTATTATTAATATAAACTATTTTATATAAGTTACAACAAATTACAAAATTTAAAATTCCAAAAAAAAAAATACTGTTTGGGGAGATTTATTTACATTTTTTTTTTTTTTTTAAGTTTTAGTTTTGATACCTATAAACACTAAAAAAAATTATAGAAAAAAATCCGTGTTGTTTTTTCAGAAGACCATATTGTCATTAAGTAGAAAATTTGCGAAATAAATATAAAATATGAACAAAAAATCTAATAAATAGAATTTATTTCAAAAACCATTGGAATAAGTGAAAATAAGCACTTTCAAATTTCAATTTTGAAATCGATGTAATGTGACATAAATTTTCATAGCGCAAAGTTAAATTTTAAGTCAAATCAAAATAAATAATCAAATGCTTTAAATCCCGAACCCTGGTCACAAGTGAATTGAATTTTAATTGCTAAATATAATTTATAATTTAAAATAAACTCTATGTGGAAAAAATCAGCTCGCAGGATGGGAAACTGCTTACACTGCCCTTCTTATGGGCGCGCCTTTAATGGCGATATGAAATTATAAAAATTTATATCCTTCTTCCTTTGTGACCATTGTTTGTGGAAGTTTTATGTAAGGATAGAGATCCAGTCGGTATATTTTTATTACATTCTGAGTGGATAGTTCCAAAATTCTCAATAGTTTTTCCAAAATGTGTGAAATAACTAACCAAAATTTGACAAAAACGCTTTTAAAACTGTTTTTCAAATCAAAGTTCAAACTTTATAAAAAGTCAAATACAGACAATAGTATGAAAGAAACAAAAAATGGTAAAAGAAAATTTTTGTAACGCTATGAAAAGTATCACTTGGATGTGACTATTTTGATCAAAAAATTTACTGTATGGAATTTTTCCATAAAAAGAAAAAAACACTCAGCTCAGAATCGCTTTGTATACGGAAACGGTTTATTTCTAATTTCTAATTATTATTTGACATATACCCGCCAGAGGAGAGCGAAGAATACCTATGGTGCGAAGTGTGTCCGAATTTTCTTTTCATTTTTGTCACGCGCGTTCGTCTCGTTAATTTATTCGCTCGCGTTTTATAGGACCAAAACGTCTTGGACGATTTTTTGCAAAAAAAAAAAAAAAAAACCAAAAAAACACCCAAACCCGATTGTCCGGCGAATGCAAATTAGACGACGCGCGTGAAAAAAATCAATAATTTTTAATAACTCGAGCGCGCCGGTAAATCAATTTGGGGGGGAGGTATACATTACTTTTACTTGTGTTTTGAGTGTAGCCGTCGTAAAACGTGCTTGTAATTAATTTCACGACACTAATTATGTCGACGGCGGCGATGGCGGCGATTCGTTGGGGCCAGGTTATATAATATAATGTTATATTATACTGTCCCGAAAGTTGCGCGTTTCGTTTTATCGGCTATATATAAACGTTGGCCCTAACGGTATTTTTTTTTTTTTTGTTTTTTTTTTTTTTTTTTTACTGCCCTCACCGGGACGAAAATAGTATAGCGATTACCATACAGAACGGTTTAATTTTTCTTCAGAATATCGATTTTGGAAAACGCACGTCGAATAAGGTGCATTTCCCCATTTTGTTCTTCGTTTGTTCTTGTTTGTTCCATCCCTGTTACTGATTTACCCGGGGGGGGGGAGGGGTGCGAAGGAAACGATTGACCGTCAATTGACCCGAGTAATTCTAAAATTTAAACTTTTGTAAATAATAATTATACAGAGAGCCAAATTTGATGAAAAATTTTGCCACGTGAAGAAAAACTCTCGATGATTTTTTTTGGGTAAAGAAAATATTGAGCCCATTTTAAATTTAAAAGTTATAACCATGGCTCGAGACTTATAGCATTTAAAATCATTAAAATAAGCGCTTAAAAAAGCGTTCAAAAACATCATTATAAGCACTTAAATTTAAGCAAAAATATTTATTAAAAAAAAAACAATAAAATAAAAAAATATATCTTTATCTTTATATCATAAAAAAAATTAAACTTCATATTCGAGACTGAGGATTTTATAGATTTTCTGAAAATTAAAATGTAAACGATGTTTACAAATAGTTGGAAAAAAAAACTAATTAAATCTTGCTGTCATCATTGCATTGAATGATCAAAATATGTTGCACGACAAATGCGAACGACAAACGACTATTAAACTTTGAAATCATAACATTACTTGTATTATTATCATGTCTATAAAACCACGATGGTCAAATAATATTATTTACTGAGAAATTGGTGGTAGACTGATAAACATGAAATATTAATTTGTTTCCCCAAAATCCAGTTCTATTTTGAGCGTTGCAATATTTTTGTTTACCCTTCAACGATACCGCGGACGGCGACAGACTACGCGACAATGTAGATAGGTTAAGAATTATTTTTTTTAATTTTAATTCTATCAAAAACAACTTTGCAGGAGAAAATCATAAAAAAGTAGAAAAACTGGTCAAAAAAGCAACGATTATCAAAATAAGTATTTTTTTGAAAAATCGCTGAAAAAAGAAAAAAAAGCATTTTCAAATGTCATAATTGAACGTGTTGTAACATGACATACACTTCTACAGAAATTTTCTACATTTTAAGTCAATCCATGAAAATAAACAAATGCTTTAAGTCCCGAGCCCTGGTTATAAAATTTCGGCTGAAAAAGAAACGAACACTTAACGTAAAAATAATAGTTATGCGACGATTAAAAAACAAAAAAATTCCGTATTTCCGAAATGGGGGGGCTAGCGTGACGTCACGCCAGCTCCCCCCGAAGGGTTTTTGAAGTATCCGAGATACCTTGATCGTACAAATTCTGAATCCCTGCGTACAAATACATACAAATAGTGTACTAATTGTTGGAATAAAAAAAAACTACATAATTCAAATATGGGTGGGGGGCTGGTGTGACGTACATATCGATTATAAGTCGAAAATAAGGATGGAACAAACGATAGAATTTTCGGAACAAACAACGACAATCGTAAGCTCTGGGTCTAGGGTCAAAAATCGATAGGGGGGGGGGGTGCTGTCGTTTCCTTCGCACTCCTAGGGTGAATCAGCTATAAATCAGTAACAGGGATGAAACAAACGATGAAATTTTCGGAAAAATCAAGAACAATCGAAAGCCCCGGGCCTGGTTCTGAAAATCGAAAGTGGGGATGCTGGGGAAACGCACCTCGTTGAATATAGTTTTTTTGGTCGCGTGATTCGTACTCGACACGAGAACAGAAATAAGAGTCGACTCAAAGTGGAGGATGTGCTGTTTTAAGTGTCTGACAATATTTCGTTGGAACGAAAGAAATCGTACGGAGAGGTTTTTGTATGAAAATTTGTTGTTATGAAAATTATTTGCCACGGAAATCAGTCAAAATGGAAATTATTTCAATGAATTTTGTTTTTTTTTTTTTTTGGGGGGGGAGAGAGGGAGTTAAATCTAACGGGAATAGTTGATCTTGGAAAATTTTACGAGGAACAGCTTTTTTGTGGTCGAAATTATTTTATAAACGAAAAACATATTAAATAATTAACTGAAACGAAATTAAAATCAATACTTATTATGATATTAATTCATAAATTTCGGGACACGTACAATTTCGGATACAACTGTCATTAGTTTCTTTATTGCATATTAGATTCTGAACGAAGTGAAGAAGCTTGTGTTTTTACAATGATGTTTATTTTTTATTATTTTTTCTGTATATAACTTTTCGTATAGAAATACTTGTCCAAAAGTTTCGATCAATAACTTTTTGAAACCGGATTTCCATCTATATTGTACTTTAAAGAGGTCATTTTTTGAAATTCTCAATTCTTCAATTTTTTTTTTTTTTGGAAAAAACTACTCAAAATTTGACAAAAACGACTTGGAAACTATCATTTTTCAATCCGAATTTTATTGAAATTTAAACATAGATAGAAAATCATATAAAAAAGATTTTGGCGCAAGAAAATTTTGAAAATGTGAAGAAAAATTTTTGGAAATTTTTCTAACATTTTTTTTCTCATTTATTTTTTATATTATTAGCTTTCTTCGTTCAGAATCGTTTTATTGAATAAATGATTTATCGTTTCTTTAAAACTAAATACACCCGTCAAGAGAATCCCACCCATCGTGCGAAGTATGTCCGGCTTTTATAATATTGTACCGACCGCGGACAAGGGGTACGATTAGCTCCGCTCGCCGACACTAAAGACCAATGATCGAATCCCAATAATTTTGAAAAACCTGTTTTAAACCCAAAATCCACAACTTCATTGCCGCCTGCAATCTCTGGTTCTAAGCCACCAAGATCCCCCCCCCCTCCCCCAATGAAGGATCTTTACCGAAAACTAATATCGGGTTTCACTGTAATCATTATATTTTTTCGTTGCAGGTAATGAGAACTTCACGTTCTACTTCGGCGTGAAATTCTACGCCGCCGATCCGTGTAAACTGGTCGAAGAAATCACCAGGTAAGAGATGACTTCTTTTATTTAGTGTTTATAATTTTTTGTGTATTTTCAGGTTGTTTTTTAGTGACTATTATGTTGTATACATTATAAAGCCCAAGGCAGTGGTTCTCAATCTTTTTAGGACTACGACCCAAATTTTTCTTCAAAACTATATATCGCGACCCACATGGTTTTACATTTTTAGGATAAAAAGATAGTTTTTAAAAATCAAAATTAGATTAATACATTAATAATTTATTAATTAATCGGTGCATAGTAATGAATATAATTTTACAAATGTATGCAAACGTGCTACTTGATCATTTTTACAGTGGAGTTTGGTTAAAAACGTAATTTTTCGAGAATTTATATAACTCAATAAATTTCTTGCGACCCCCAAAAATTGACTCGAGACCCACCAGTGGGTAGCGACCCACACTTTGAGAAACGCTAGTCTAAGGTGTAAAATTGAAAATAACGTTTTAGGAAATTTCGTTTTTTTTTTATAATATGTAAGTTTTAGAGTTACTACATTTAGTAATCTTTGTCGTCATATTAAATGTTAATCGTTCTATTGATTTTTGTTCCTTATTGTAGAATTTAAAATTTAAATGTAAAGAGTAGTTTTGTGAGCGTTCGAGAACGAAGAATTAATAATGCATTCCGAGTGCATAATTTGTTTCGTGCAACACAATGTATGACGTGTCATACTTGAAAAGAAGAACTTTAATTTCGCACTTTTTAGCATTTTACGCTGTTATCCGTTTTAAGAGCGTATTCAAAGTGTTTTTTTTTTTATTAATTTTGTGTGCATACTTATGTGTGTGTTTAAAGTCATTTTTTAACGACACTGTTTTGCAGTCACAAGCGTTATTTTCCGAGTAGTCGATTTTTGCCTAAATTAAAACGTCGACCTGTAATCCGGTCGAAAACAAATAATGGCCAAAACGCCAAAAACAAAAAAAGTAATTTTAGAAAAAAAGTTTTTAAAAAACTGTTCTTCCCACTTATAACTTGTATATATTATAATACTAAATTTTCATTACATATTTCGTAATTTTCAAAAATGTTTGCGAAAATTACGGGTCACGTGAGCAGAATTTATTTCAAGGGAGAAAAAAAAGATTATTAAATTTTTTTAAATTAACCGCTAATCTATATAATCTTTAAACCTGTAGAAAATGAGATGTTGGACGCAATGATTTTTTTTTTTTGATAAAACTATAAAATTAATGATTTTAGATTATTTTCATCGTAGTATAGATACACAATGATACGATATTTATTATTATTATTTTTTACTGTGAACACTTTTTCGTATGAAATACTGGTCCGAAAGTCCCAACCAGCAACTTTTTTAAACCGAATTTTCCTCTTAACAGTACTTTAAAGAGGATACTGTTCGAATTTTTCAATTTTCTTTTGGGAACAACTACCCAAAATTTGTAAAAAAAAAGGAAACCATCATTTTTTGATCCAAACCTTATGGAAATTTAAACATAGATTTACAATAATGATGGAAATATTTTGGCTCAAGAAAATTTTGAAAACGTGGAAAACAAAATTTTGAATATTTTTTAGTTTTCTGTAAACATTTTTTGTAAGGCAATACTTGTCCAACAATCTTGACAATTTGATCAATTGAAAAACATTGACAATGTTTTCTCAAAATTTGACAAAAAAGACTCACAGTCTATCTTTTTTCATCCCAAATTTTATGAAAATTGAACCATAGATAGACAATAATATGAGAAATATTTTTTACAAAAAAATTTAGAAAAGGTGAAAAAAAAATTTTGGACATTTTTTTCTTATGAATTTTTTTTTCTATTTTATATATTTTATTATATAAAGAAAGTAAAGTAGTGTAAAGTAAACTAAAATAAGGTAAAGTAAAGATACTCTTGGTGGGTGTGTTGAAAATTACTTTACGATATTCTTCACTTCACTTGATATTATTTGACTTATTTTGTCTAGTAAATAAAAAAAAGGGATGAAATAATTTAATGAGAAAATATCGTTTGAAAGAAGTTTACAACATTTTTTTTTTCACATTTTCAGAACTTTCTCGTGTCAAAATATTTCTTATATTATTGTCTATCCACGTTGAATTAAATTTTGAGGAAACAATAATTATTCAGTATTTCGATAAATTACCTCTTTTGAGTACCAACCAGAGGTTTCAAAAAAAAAAGTGTTGGTCTAAACTTTTGGACAAGTGTTTCCATGCGAAAAAGAATTTACAGAAAAAAAAAAAAAAAAAAACCCGATTCAGGTCGACTGTAAACGGTAAACAAATAGCCACGAAATTATACACACGTATAACACGTGACGTGTTTGTAGTGTTTTGTACGCATAGGTACAGGCGCGTACACAACGGAGTAATTTGATACGCATAAATTAAAATCAGAAACTGCCATGAGTCGGGGGAAGGGGGCAGGGACGTGCGCGCGAGACGAGTGCGGCTTGTGACTCGGGTTGAAGATCGCGATGGAAACAAAAGAGATTTTATCGATCCGGAGGGGGCGCGCCGCATTAAAGTGTGCCCTATTTCAGAGACGTCAATTAGTCGAACGTTTATTACCACGTGATAAATTATTACCGTCTGGTAAAACGAAGCAATAATTTTTGAACTCTTTGTACGGTATTTGTGTGTGTGTGTGTGTGTGTATGATTTTTCTTGATATAATACCGATCAAAATTATTGGATTCGATTCGGATTTTAATTTCATTCTGTAATCGTTAATAATTGAACTCAAAAAGGGTTTTGATCGGACTAAAAATAGTGCGAACAACTGTGTTGGGTTAGGTTAAGCATTATCTAGATCAGAGATTCCCAAAATTTTTGTTATGGTACGACCCATTTTGGGCATTTTTCCAATTTCAACGACCCAAAACAATAATTAAATGTCTTTTTTGCTTTTTTGCTTGTCGAGCGACAAAAATGAAAAAAAAAAAAAAAATTAATAAAAATAAAAAAAGCATTAATTTGTTTTAAAATTTTTATCGAATAATTTTGATAACTGTAAACAATTCTAATTGTTATTACGAAATTCTGAAATTAATATTTAAAATTGTATCGTTATATGTATATATGTATAAATGAACATTACAAAAAAAAAAAAAAAAAAAAAAACAATTCTTTCCAAAAATATTTTTCAAATTTCTATATTTACATTTCCATACAGTTTTAATTACATTTTTGTTAAAATTAGACAAGCTTTTCTTAAATTTTGCAAAAATGTTGAGAATTTTGAATAATTTAACTACCTTAAAATGCCATCTAGATGCAAAGTCTGATGTACAATACCAGCGTATAGCTGGTCGAAACTTTTGGAAAATATTTGTATACGAAAAAGTGTTCAATGAAAAAAAATAAACATCGTTGGAAAAAAACTAGCTTTTCACTCCACTCAGAATCTAACCCACTTTTGGGTCGCGACCCATAGTTTGGGAAGCTCTGATCTAGATAAATTATCTCAATAAACGGTCTAAATAAAAAATTAATTTTCATTTATCTCATCTATAATTGGTTATCTGATGAATATTATCTTAAATAAATAACTGTGTTATTTATCCTCGTTTTGTTAGATTTTGTTTTGTTTTCTATGAAATTGATCATACGATTCAAATGAAACAATATACATATTATTATGAATAATTAATGGTATTAATGTGTAATAAATTATCGTTATTTAAAACAAATTTATTTCATATTATTTATTTTAGATTTTGAGCGAAGTGTAGAAGCTAATGTTTTTACAACGATGTACTGTCCTAATAAAAATTCATTTTTTTTTTTTTTTGCTATCATATCAAAATTTATTTGAATATTTATTTACTTAGATAGAGATATAAATAATAAACTACATATTTTAATCTAGATAAAAAAAGGAAAATTTCTGAAAAAAAAATATAAAACTACAAACATAGATACAAAGTGGTACCTACGATATATTTTAACTTTAGTAATTAAAATAAATGATAATAATTATTAATGCCGCCAAGAGCGCTGGGAACGAATACGTGGACTTTAACCATCTTTAGACTTGGACATTTTGGAAAAACTTTGTAAAATACAAATTAATGATTTTGATGATATTGGATGTGAAACGAGCAATTAAAATTATAATATTTCCGCAATATTTTATTAAGAAAACGTCCTTATTTATCTAAGATAGTTCGGATAGCTTATTTTTCATTTATCTGTGTAAAATAAAATACAAAAAAAAATATAATTATCTAGACAATACTGGCAATAACTCTAAAATATGCGCTTAAAACGTTTGCTCTTGAATGATTGTATTTTAGAAAAAAAAAAAAAAAACTAATTTATAGATCACTCTGCAATTTTTTAGATTCTGAACGAAGTGAAGAAGCTAATGTTTTTACAATGATGTTTATTTTTTTCCGTGTACAACTTTTCGTATGGAATAGTCCAAAAGTTTCGATCAGTAACTTTTTGAAACCGTATTTGTCTCTAGATGGTACTTTAAAGAGGTCATTTTTTGAATTTCTCAATTCTTCGATTTTTTTTTTTTTTAAAAAACTATCCAAAATTTGACAAAAACGACTCGGAAACCGTCATTTTTTGATACGAACTATATGAAAATTTAAACATAGACAGAAAATAATATAAGAAAATCTTGAAAATGTGAAAAAAAAAAATTTTGGAAATTTTCCTAACATTTTTTTTTCTTATTTATTTTTTATATTATTAACTTCTTTCGTTCAGAATCGTTTTATTGAAGATATGATATATCGTTTCTTTAAAATTCAATACACCCGTCAAGAGAATCCCACCCGTCATGCGAAGTATGTCCGGCTTTTTTTAATTTGCTACGTACAAACATGCAAATTCCCTAATTATAAATGACTAATGGTTTTCAATAAGCTAAGTATAATAATAATAATTTTATTACACTTATACAAAAATACAAATTTACTAGTCGAGTTTAATATACACATTTTGTCGCGCATTAAACATTACGTCGTGATGTTTTTCACGTATACGTTTCGAGAAAATCCGTTTCGTATATTTTCGTTTCAATTTTTTTATTTTCCCTTCACCCCAATACGAAATGCGTAAACGTACACTATATTGTTATCTGCTTTTGTCACGGATTCGTTTTTATCAAAACTGATGTTGTTTTCAGATTGCCTCGGGGTGATAATTTGTTCTCCCCCGTTTTTTTTTTTTTTCTGAACTTTTCCTTTTCTTATTGTTTTCCACGTTTTCCCCGCTTACACTTTATTTGTTTATACAACATTCAATCGTGCCGTGCGAATAATATCCAGTTTGGTTAATTTAAAAATAGTGGTTTTGTGTATCTGTATTTTTATTACGTTTACTATTACCCCTAAAGAAAACAACGCAAGAAGTATTATTTGAATCCACTACTTCCCTGCCTTTTTTCGCTCCCTCTTGGATTTTTTAAAAATGTCCATCCCCCTTCTCACAGTCAGTAAAAAAAAAACCGATGCCATTTATATTATTATTATTTTGGTTATACAGTAAATATTAGCAATTTACTAGATCCTTTTTCGTTAATCTGGGTAAATTTTGTATAGTAAGTAATTAAGCAATAATACATTTAATTGCTAGAAATTCATAAAGTAAAAAGAAAAATTAAGTGACAGAAAATCGCCCTCCCCTTTGATACTAAAGTTAAATGCTCCTTTCAAAATTAAAAAGGGGCAGTAGAGCCCACTTTGGGAATCACTGATTTATTTTCAATTTCTTTGTCGCGCTTACTACGTATACTGCAGTTCAATGGAACTCAAAAGCTCAATGAAAAGTTGACATATTACTTTTGACGAAATGAATACTATAGTGATGGAAGACGGACAATACTTCAAAATGTCTGGTGGCAAAAACTTCAAACTAAAATGATAACGTGATATTCAAAAATTAATAAAATAAATATGAATGTGCTTTGGGAGAAATTCACAAATAAGCGCTACGAATAAGTGTTTAATGTAATGTTATTATTTAAAAAAGAACGGACATACTCTGCACCATTAGTATCTTCGCTTCCCGCGTGGGATTATTTGATGGTCATGTTACATTTTTGAGAAACGATAAATCATTTTCTCAGTTTATGTAAGACAATTTTACTTCAAAATTACAGAGTTTATAAATGTTACGAAAATAATTATTTTGTACTCGACCAGTTTTATATCCCACTATTAATTGAGAATAGAAAAAAAAATGTCGATGAGAAAAAGTGTGTTTCACATTTTCAATATTTTCTCGCACCAAAACATTTCTCATACTTTTGTCTATCTATATTCAAATTTTTGTAGAGTTTGAATTTAAAAAGGGTAGTTTTAAGTGATTTTTGTCCAATTTTGCGTAGTTTTCCCTTAATTTTGATAGAGTTATTGTAAATTTCAAAAATGACGCCCTATTAATACTATATAGAGACGAATTGTAATTTAAAAAGTCACAGAAAAAATGTAAACATCATTGTCAAAACACTAGCTTCTTCGCTCCAATCAGAATTCGAAATGGAAAAGTCAATAACATGGACATATAATACAATTGTCTTAAATTATTGAAGTACATAGGTTTGGTCATAATAAATTGGCAATTTATACAAATTTTTGAACATCTTTTGCTCATAAACATATGGCCATATGGCAGATATTTTAGGGGCGGATCTAAGATTATTTTCCGGGAATTGCTACGTCAGTGAATTAGCAGGAGCGAGATAATTTTTGAACTTTTTTTTTTTTTTTGATACGATTTATTCGATGCTTTTGTCGTTTGTTTTTATAACAAACTCGATATTTTGCATTTCTTGTCTTATTAAAATATTTAATGCATTTTTCGATGCTTTAATGTAATTTTTGAACAATTTCGCCATAACAGAGAGGAAAATCACGAATTCATTTATTATTTTTTCCGTTTACAGTATTTTAATCGATTATCCTAATATTGAAACATTCAGTATGCTATTAAAATAAATTTTAAATTTTATCAAAAGTTTTTTAAGTCTGTTAATATTGTATTGATTAATTCAAAAATTAAACAAGTCATTCGAGTTTTCTTTCTTTTGAAGGGTATTTTTATATTTTTTTAAAACATGTAATATAGTTTACATTGAGAATTAAGTTATTTTTAAAGATTTTTAAGACGTCCTTAATCGATATAGAATCCGAAAAATACATGGTGAGGGGAGGAGGGTGAAGTTCATTAATTTACTGACTAAAAAACCAAAAATACTAATAAATACGAATAATGTTGTAATGTTCCCCTCCAAACTATACTCTTGGAACGACCCTGAACATATCATAATCGATCATCTGCCCTTTTTATATCTTTTAACCCGTAAAAAAGAAATAAACTCGAACAAAATGAAAGTATAATAATACACATATTATACTGTTCTAACGTAAAAAAAAAAAAAACACAGTAAATAGTATAATTTCTATTACCAGTGGACGAGGTTCTGAGGGTATTCTATATCACGTTATCAACCCCCTTCCCCCCATTTTGAAATCCGTTCGGGACATTGTGCGGAATTTACAACGGAAGATTTTCGTAAGACTCGTTTTACGTATAGACACTTTGATTTTTCGCGGTTTTGTCCCATAATAAATCATAACGCGAGAACATCAATAAGACGTATGATGGGAAGGGGGGGGGGTCGGGCGCCGTCACAGGCCGCCACCGAATAAGTTATTATATTTTCGCCAGATATTTATCGACGTTACGTGATTTATTTTTATGTACACAAAAAAAAAAAAAAAAAAAGAGGTTGTTGAGCCCATTTGGCTTATCGTCTGCACAGAGAGCAACATCATGACCTATAAAATCGAATCACTTCCCCTGTCCTGCCCCTCTTGCACTACTCGAGTCGGTAACGCGCTCGGTCGAGTCGAAAGTCGTTCGTCTACGATCGGCGCTTACGAAGCCGTTTTCCACAATATAATATATAAAATATTTAGTTAAAATAAATCGCTCGCACAAGAGTATATTATGTAAAATGTAATATTATGCCATCAGCGAACGATTGACTCTTATCGCGTTTCCATCGACGCGTCTTAACTGCGTAAAAACACATTTATCACAACGATATCCGTCGCGGAGGGGGGGGGGAGCGACACTTTACGGCGGCGTCGACGAAATGTGTCACACACTCGCTGTGATGCTGTGAATGACACCGACTGTAGTACCGCGGGTTGTGTGTAAACTCCTACACGAACGACGTTTTTACCTGAATTCAAAACACGGTGTGATCTCCTGGGCGGGACCCTTTTCCGCCAAAACCACACCGTTCCCTTTTCCACCAAATTCGATTTTATTTTATCGTTTAGTATGTCTAATAATTACTAATAATATTATTGTTAGAAATGTCTTTGATACGATATGTATGATCCACGTCCCACTTAACAATTAAACGCAATCAACGTACAAACTATGTAATAGGGTTATCTTGTTATTTTCGGTATAAGCATTTGCCTTGCATTGTTTTTGAATGCATCGCCAACGTGTTGTACCAGTTGATTTGTTAATCGACCCAATAAAAAATTTATAACTATTTAAAATTCATAAAGGTGTTTACCACGATTACTTTCAATAAATTCAGCTGATAAATCCACGTTACACTTTAATTAAATTTAAATAAAATGTTTACAAAACACTAAACACAAGCAATAGAACCAAAAAATATCAATTCAACGGTTGGCAATCACACAATACGAGTCAAATGTTATATTAGATGAAAATATTATATTGATCGGTTCAAAGTTGTATTATAAAACATTTTATCGTTGATAGTAAATAATATGTCCGATTTTAAACCTATCGTGTACGAGTAGAACAATTTTATTATCAGCAATACTTGTTTGACAACATAGTTTTTCGTCCACCGGTACACGTTAACGGCGCGATATTGATTTTCGGGTTCATATTAACCACTAATAATTTTTATAAATCAACGCGCTAATTATACTTACTATCGATAAAACAATATCGAATTTGATGGAAAAGGGAAAGGTATGATTTTGGAGGAAAAGGGAATTGATGTTTTTGGATTTGGTGGAAAAGGGAATTGGAGGAAAAGAAAAAGGTGTGGTTTTGGTGGAAACGGGTTGTGCCCGATCTCCTTCACAGTCCATTTTTAACTGCCGAAAAAAGATAGTGTGAACGGGAATAATTGGTTCCCGGGTCAAATAAAGTGTACGAATTGGTTCCCGAATAAAATCGAATCAAATGCAGATTCCAAAAAGAACTATCGGAAGATATTGAACGTTGGACTTGTGAAAATTTTGGCTTTTCATTATCAAAATATCCCCACGTTGCACAACAAGTCTAGGGGTGTATATAGACGGAGCAGAGCGAAGCGACAAGTGCCAAAACACGCACAGAATCTGCTGATAGTCGTAAATAGGGAAATATTATTTTTTATTATTAAAAATATTTCTTAAATGAAAAGGAAATTGTTTCTGGTTGAATATATCATAATAAGTTGAAAATTTAATTTAACGTGGTTGTATTACCACGAAATCTTGCAGGAACCAATTCGTTGTTACCTGTGGACAACTCGGGAACCAATTCGACAAAAAGGAATCAACTCGTACTAGTCTCGTTGTCGTCCGTGTGAACTCCTACACAGACCTATTTTAGTTTGACGTTATCTATTTTAAACTTATCGTATCTTACAACACAATTGTGTTATACATACTTCGAGTAGGCCGTGGTACATGTTTTCACACGTTTTGGAGATACCGTTTGGAAAAACAAAATTTTAAAATTACATATATCAAAAATAAAATGTAGTAATGATAAAAAATTCGATCGTATTAAAATTATTATTGCTACGAGGACGAGAATTCGTAGAAATCGCATATTATATATTATTTGTTCAGAGTGGAGCGAAGCAGTTAGTGTTATAACAAAGTTAATTATTTTTTAGATTCTGAACGAAGTGAAGAAGCTAGTGTTTTTACAATGATGTTTATTATTATTATTTTTTTCTTTTTTTTCTGTGTGCAACTTTTCGTATGGAAATACTTGTCCAAAAGTTTCGATCAATAACTTTTTGAAACTGGATTTGCTTCTAGATTGTACTTTAGAGAGGTCATTTTTCATTTCTTGAATTTCTCAATTCTTGAATTTTTTTTTTAGAAAAACGACTCGGAAACCATCATTTTTTGATCCGAATTTTATGAAAATTTAAACATAGATAAAAAATCATATAAGAAAATTTTGAAAATGTGAAAAAAAAATTTTGGACATTTTTCTAACATTTTTTTTTCTCATTTATTTTTTATATTATTAACTTTCCTCGTTCAGAATCGTTTTGTCGAAGAAATGATTTATCGTTTCTTTAAAATTCAATACACCCGTCCAAGAGAATCCCACCCGTCGTGCGAAAAACACCCATCTTGCGAAGTCTGTCCGGCTTTTTTTATAAATAATTGTAGTAAATATAATAAAAGTGTAACTATGTAATAATGCATTTAGAGAAATGGATATTGATTTTATATTTGCTTTCATTTTCAATTCAATTTTAAGTATACAAGTAAATTAAAGGACATTTACGTTTCGGCCCGCGAATTTTTTTGTTTTAAATATTAGGGTCCGTAGGTAATTTGAGTTTGAGACCACTGCCCTGTAACTAATATTGAAATCTCTCGCCGTCGAAATACGCATTACCACGGCCACTTCCTATCGTCGGATGTGAAATAACGATATTACAATTAACACTCTCGGTCGACGCGATACCAGTTTGGTAAGATTTTCTGTGTATTATCGTACGGTTTGATCAGTCGTTTCCGAAATTTATATCGCGAGCGCGTGGTCGTGGCCTCTGCACTTCCGTCCGCGCAGTTTCGTAACAAATCCACTCGTAGAAACAGACTAGGATTTAATAATCGTTAATCGATTATTGTTTTACAGTCGATTATTATACGAATAATAATCGTTAATAATCGAACAATCAAAATATGTAAATAATTATTCCAATTTATTATATTATTATTACAGAAGAAGTAAAATTATATTTATTAATTTATATTTATGTGTAATAAATGAATTAATTTTTCACGCCATAAATTAAGTTTTCACAGTTGTATTATGATTCTGAATATAGCAGAAAGCCCAAAAAACCTTAACCTCGAGAGGTGAAGAGTGTAGTAGGGCGTAACGCATTTCGAAAAATCTGACGAAAAAAAATTGGACAGTCCCAAGCGACTCCGTCTTAGAGAGGTTTTACTATATTATAATAATGTCATAATAATATGATTATTTTAAATTAGACGTTTGTTTAAACTGTTTATTTTATTTTAGATTAAACAATTATTATTTTACAATAAAAAATAATCGATTTGATCGATTAATCGAAAAAATTCCCAGCCCTAGTACAGACAGCATTAATAATAATAATAATATTAATGAAAATACACGATTCCTGTTTGTATACACGTTAAAATGTATTACGTTCTCGAAAACGCCGTGTCTTCGTTCCCCAGTCGAATATTATTTCATAACATAATGTAATAATAATATCTGATTGCAGCTCGGCAATCGAAAGCGGATTTAACGCCACGAGATTAATTTCGTAGCGATCTGTTTTCGATATATTATAATAATAATATTATTATAATGACGTACGAATATTGGTGTGTGTCGAACGAAAACAGAGAGGTTGATAATGAGTTTTTTGTTTTTCCTCCAAAGACATCCGGACGTTTTGGGAGGCTTAACTCGTCCGACGACTATTGTAGAAATTAATTGGTTTTGCCGCGCAAATGACGTGTATAAATATGTGTGTGTGTGTGTCGCTTGTACCTGTCAGATTATTAATTATTCACTAAACGTTTGGTTACGAGTGTACAGGGTGAGTTACGAATGGATCTTGTTAATATATTATTATAACGTCCGTGTAAAAATTGGCAACGTACCAAAGTGATCTAGAGAAATCGTTTTGTGATTATTAATAATTTATTATATTTCAGTATAATCAGTGTCGGGATTAGATATAATTATTTTTTTATTTTTTTTTTTTATCTCAATAAAGACAAAGCTATTGTCTCAAAAATCTACCTAGTCACAGATAAAAGAGTTCATGTTTATCTAGATAAAGATAAAATTTTACAAATATTACCTAGATAATAGTGAGTTTAAAGAAATAACATTTAAAAATGATCTTACTGAATGTATATTGTAATTTGCATTTAACCATGGTCAGTATGTAGAGAATATAATGATATATAATAATTTTGCGAAAGTAAACTAAAATTATATTTAAGTGATCATCAAAAATTATTATTCTTTGCGAGCGAACTGTTCATAATTTTGTTTTTATAATGTATTTGAATTAAATAAAAATAAGAAAAATATGGTTCTATAAAAAAAAAAAAACTACAAATTATAATATTTATCTAAATTAATTCAACGATATAAGTAAACATTTTTATCTTAAATATATTTTAGATCACTTACTTTTTTTTTTTTTTTTTTTTAACTTAGGTATAATGTATAATGTATGTATGTATAAGGTTGTATTGGTCAATGATGTGCCAATGAATACTTACGTTAAAGACGGTGAATGTCATCAATTACAATTACATAGCCTAATAATAATTTATTGCATTGAATTACACTTAATTTTATGAGTTGTAACAGTGACCAAAAATATTTTGATTTTATATTACCTGCATAATATTATTAATCAGTATGTATTTAACGACAATCAACTAGCTACTAGCAATTTGAGAATTGACGTAACACAGTGATATTTATGAAACGTAAAATAAATATTAATTAATGAACTACTAAATTTTGAAAATGACGTTTATGGCCGAGTTTTATTAATTGATTTAAAGGTTTCACAATGAGACTAAAACAAAAAAAAAAAAAAAAAATGACTTTTTGGTACCACATAATAAACAAAAAGGTCTAACTTTCTAAAACCCATCTAACTGTCTAAAACAGTGTTTCCTAATCTGAGGGGCTCGCCTCCCCCCTTGGTAGGCGTGTACACATTGTTAGGGACGCGCAAGAAGTCATAAAAAAGTAAAATTATTAATTAATGTAAAGAAAAAATGAAATAAAAATTAATAACAACCGTTATTAGGTAACGATAACCGATAAAGATTACAATTATTATTGTTTAACCGCTAAATATGACTTATTATTATTATTATTTTATACTAATTTATTACTATAATTATTCACATTCATTGATTATTCCATTAAATTATTTACTGTTTATTTATATTTCGTAATTATTATCAATCATCATTAATAAAAAAGTTTCAGATATTGTGTAGTTGAATTTTTAAGTATATAAAAAAGGTGATACATATTTTTCATCTATAGAAGAGGGGGGGGCGCAAGATTTTTAAAATCTATAGAAGGATGCGTATGTTGGAAATTACTGATCTAAAACTTATCAGCGTTGGTAAAATGCAAATATTTTTTCAAAAGATTTCTGTTGTCTGTTACTGTACTCTGCAGATTACAAATTATCGAAAAAAATGATATATAATAAAATACAAACATTGAGAACTGATAATCGACAAAACCGATATCATCCGATCAACAGTTTTCAGCCAGAACAACAAATAAAATACGAACTCCCCCCCCCCCTTTGACTCGCAGAATTGCTGATTTCATCGTCATATTAAAAAAAAAAACATGATTTTTTTCACATCCCATCGAAGAGCCAAACATGAAGCTTCCCTTCTGTTCGTCCTGTGGTGTGATACACGGACCCGCGCGAATTTCGTCCGAAAATATCATTTATTACCACGACACGCGTAACGTGCTGCACGTGTCTCTGCGGCGCTGATTTACATTTTATTTGCCCCTCTCGCACGGCTCCCTTGAACTGCTGTGCATTTTTTCCTCCTAATCGTTTTGCCGTGTTCCGCGTGTGTAAACTTCCGCATATTATTTTACGCGGCGAACGCGCATAAGTTTGATAAAATATGAGTCGATTTCCCGTCACACCCCCTCCCCTCGAGACCCCGCCAAATCTGTTGTTAGAGACCTCTGTAAAGAGCAAACTTCTCCGACGACGACGACGACGACGACGGTCATTTATTATTATACACTTATATTTAAGGCAGAGGCCCACTCATATACGAATCGTTAAGCACTAGCCGCACACGAACCGCCACCGCCGCCGTACTTATCTTTATATAGTTATTTATTATTATAGTTTATATAATATAAAGTTCTAGCGAGCCCGAGCGCCGGGTTACGCGTATTTTTGACGATAAATAATCCCCCGTCTAATGAAACGCTATAAATCGTATATCATGAGGTATTTATATTTATTATTTAGTTGTTACGCGACAGAGACAAACCAAATAATATATTATTAGCAATCGTTTTTCTCCGTAGATTTTCCACCAGAATTCAAGCCCGTAGCTACGGGGGGGGGGGTGGGCTGCTATCCCTAAACCCAATCTTTGCCCCCTCTAAGAATATTAAAAATATTAGAAAGGCTTTTATGTAGGTATGTCTTTTCGGCGGTTCTCAGTCTTTTTGAGACCCTATGTTCATCATTTAATTGTATAAGTAAACTCTGATTTGAGTTTTATTTTTAATACTTAGTATTATTCGTTTCGTATTTTTAAAATAAATGTCTTATTGTAAATTCCTTTGTAAATTTCCAAAATATTCTATTATACATGGACTATTGATTGAATTGAACCGATTGATGGAAAATTACAGTTGTGTTCATTTAACGAGCTATCAGTGTAAATAAATTAAAAATTGTGTAAATATTGTTTTCAATGCTCCCCCTAAAATTGGTTTACCTACCCCACCTGAAAATTTGGTCTGGCTACGGGCCTGGGTGAAGTAGACCGCGATAGGGACGTTGCGATACTACCGATACTAGTAAAGTATCGATACTTTTCTTTCGGTACAAATACTTCTTGTGTCGATACCATGGTTTCGATACTTTACTCATATCGATAAAAAAGTGCTGGTATCGAATGAATAGTGTCGAATCATTTATTTACCGTCAATCACCATATCGGTTCAAAAGTACTCGAATGGTACCCAACAATATTCCTTTCGAGTAAAATGGTTTGCGTGTGATATGGGATATGAAAAATCATACAATAGAATTATGTAGATTTATAGTTTAATTTTTTTTTTCCATGCCTATTTTATGTCTTTATAATATATTAATAATAATATAATAACTTTGTAATAATGCAACTTACGGTCTACGATACGGGCCTCGGGCAGTCGGGTCCCCGAGATAACAGCCCGAGATAAGAGAAAAAAATTATCAAAAAATTCATGGAATAAACGCTTAAATTGAAACCGAGGGAAAAAGCAAAGTTACCAACTTAGAAAATTTAAAATTCCCAATCCATTTAATACTAAATTTTCCTAAAACTTTGAAAAATGAAATATCTCCTCACTGCACAGCAAGTCGATTATCAAGCCGAATGCCTCCACGTTGCACAGCAAGCCGAGGGATATTTTTGGTTTGCAGATTGAAGCGGAGTCCACCAAACATCCGGTAAACAGCGATAAACAGCGGTGCACAGCCATAAGCCTGTGGTACATAATATGGTTATATATCGGTTAAATAACGGCCATTCTATAATTTCGACTGACGGATAAATTACGGATAAATAATGTATCTGGTCATGGACCAGGGTGAGAAATTCATATACTCAAAAATCGTACTGGAACTATTTACAATGCCTGATGGTTGGTATTAATTTGTAATTTTTTTATTTGAGGTTAGAATTCAAACTCTTGATTATAATTATTAGCTATAATTTCTTATCACAGGACCCAACTACCCCCATCCCTTACGATACATATAATGAATATGGGTTTTATTAGTATTAAATGATTTTTATTTTATTAGATTACATTTGAACAGGGTACAAACAGAGATGTGTTCAACACTGCTTAGGGAGCAGTTGTCCTAACCATTCACATGAAACCATATTTCACTACAGAACATGAAAATGTTGTTTATGATGTTTATCTATATTTTGTTTTTTATTATTAATTTTTTTGTTAGTAGGTATGAGATTATCGGTCATCATTGTGCAACAACAGACTAACAATACTATTTTGAATAATCCGAAGAATATAATATTGAACTATGTATTATATTCATGTTAATACCCAATTTTAATAGTTAAAAGCCATAATGCATTTATGTAATATAATGTATGTATATTTTTATATATAACATATTATAATTCAGTCTTATAGTAGTGGGAACATGACCCCATATAATAGTATAGAAGGGGGGGGGCACGAACTTCAAAAAGTCGAGAACCTTTGTTCTACACCGAGCCGAATCCAAACAGACGTATCGTTTTCGATTTTTCCACTTTTATCGTCTGTCGGTATTCTAGTCACATAAAAAGAAATTGCCATTTCTCAAATATTCGCCGGAACACAACAACGGCGCGGCGGTAGAGTGCAGTCCATTGCGCGCGTTATGGCAGGCGGCCGGTGATGAACAGTGTACAACAGACAGAGAAGAGCTTTTGTGTCTGGCTCATTAAACTCGGCCCGAGCTGTCATCTTTTTTTTTTATTTCACTGTAGTAGTTGTTATTCTTCTCGGTTCGTTGAACACAAATCACGCAACACCCTATGCGGCAGCGACGGCGGCGGCGATTGTTCGCAGTGGTGGGCGAAACCATTACACACGAGTACATGACGTGTCCGCCACCGTGAAATAGTAGCCCACACGCGAGAAATTGTAACGCAAAAAAAAAAAAAATATATATATATATATATATAGTGACAATAAACACTAGTTTTTCGATTTTCGACGAATCCACTGAGAAAAAGTTTCTATACGTATTATATTTGCCAAACACTTGTTCGAACAACAAGCGTAACACGCATACGCGCTTTTTTTTTTTTATGTTGTTAATAATATGTTCACCATAACAAAACGAAAACGAAAACTTAAAATATGCATGCATTTATGTACGAAATATGCTCTAAAAATATGCGAAAATGCTAAAATAATCTCTTATAAAACATTAATTATATACTGTAAAAACTCAAAATATTTAAAAATTGTATTGTAAAATATATTTTAATAAGTATTCTTCTTAATAAGTTAATAATTCTTCTTCTATTATTTATGAAATTGCTTCTTTTTTTTTTTAATCTTTATTCTTTTTAAGCTTACATTTAAATAAATAAAAATATCGAATAATATTCAATCTCTTTAATTACTCAAGGAAAAATTTTCCGATATCGAAAAATCCCAAATTAAATATTAAAAAATAGGTGAAATATGCACTTATATCAAAAAAAGAATGAAATATGCAAAATTTGCAAATTAAAGAGTACTGCATACTACTTCTAATGTTATGAAATGCATTTCTTTGTGTTTTGAATGATTTTTGAAAAACATGCTGACTCCTTAAGTCACTTACTCTAAACATTACTTGTGAGTAGAGCTGTGAACTTGTTGGAAAGTGTATTCGTTCAGCTTATTATAAAACGCAGATTTTCTCGTCTCAATACTTGAGTCACGTAACAACTAATTAAATTACAAGACTTTTATTTTGCACTTTTTAAACAATTTTAATTTTTGGGAATATTTCTTTGCCTTGATAGGTCATCTTCTCTTTCTGTTTTACTTCTGCGTATGTCTTTTTCTTTTTTATTGTTGTTAAATCCAATCAATAAATATTATTACAGAAATTTACATGACTGTGAGTGAAGCGAATTTTATATTTTTTACTTTCCATAGGCATGCACATACGTCATATTTATATTCTATAAATAATATCCTAGTTTTAAAATATTATTCACGAGGTGTGTAAATTCTACAGCGTTTGATTCAAGGTATTCAAATTCAATCAAAATTTGTATCTTTAATTTTCACACATTTTTTCAACAAATTAAATAATTTTTGTCTATTTTTACCTACAATTTGACAATTTATCGAATTTTTAAAATTCTGATTTTCAGTGAATTTTATACTACGTTTTTCGGCATTTGAAACTAACCTTTCATTGCACTTTTTAAGTTTTTTTATTGCATTAATTTCACAGCTTTAGTTCTAAGACACAAAATAACACCTATGTAACAGTAGAATAAATTCGATTTTAAGGCTTAAATGTTTGCCGACTCTTGCGACAAGTTAATGTGTTTCAGAAAAAATCTGATCCTCAAAAAAGTCAGTCGAATTGAAACGGTTTCACTTATATTATAACTTTATACAACAATTAAACGCCTTTAAACAAAATTGGTTCTCGAAGCTAAGGAAGTGACAGAAAGGTGTACGCAATACTTTTTTACAAATTTTCTGAAAGAGTGGCGAGTCTGAGCTGACAAACAGAAACAACATACATACTACGATTAGCATACGAATATTTGATTTAATTAGAGGAAAGCAGAAAAATAAATTTAATAATTTCAATAATCAAAGCGTTTTTGTTTTGGTTTCCCCTTGCACTAAGTGAGTCTTATAAGTGGCGTCCACTGTATACATATAGTGTTGTTTACGAGATGTACGTTGATAAACTAATTTGGTTAAAAATAAATTCACTTAACGCGTTTAATGTTGAAACGTTTACTGTGTTCATAATCACGTGCGTTTTATCGAATAGTTTTCTAACGCGTCCGTTAGCCGTACAAAAAAAAAAAATAAAAAAATAGGTTGTTTTAAAAACTTCAAAGTCGGACTAATATAAACGAAAACGCGTGTCGTTCGTTTGTTCCCGATCGGCGGACCGGATCTTATGCGACGTTTTAATTTCCCGCTGCTTCCAAATCGGGCAAACGGATTTAGTGGTTCCATTAAAAAAAAACAGGAAAAAAAACGGTCGCCTGTTTACAGAATGTATATGTGGTCGAATAATAATAATATGTATTTTACGCGATAAAAACGTCAAGTCTAAATTATTTACACACTAAATAATAATCTTTACCTATAGAATAATATAATATTCTAATTCCCCTATTGTGTGTAGTAGTGTACATAGGTACATTGTACGTTTGATAATATTATTAGCTTATTGTTTACGTTCCGTGTTTTATTCGTATCGCGTAGGTGTGACAACACAACCAGTGGTCTCATATTATTATTATTATTATTATTATTATATGCTCGCGTGTGTTACTACGTGTAATATATTATATTGTGTTCTTTATATATTTTTGATAATATTCCCGTGGCACCAGGATCAGATCCGGGACAAAATAACGGACGAAACGATTTTACATAGTGTCGGGAACGCTAAAAAGAATTCAATAAAAATGTCACCACTATAATATATCAGTAAATCGAAACCTAACGAAAGTTTAACGTTGTTTCTATATAATTATCAAATAAGTATTGTTAAATTCAACCGATTATATGCCTAATGTATTACAATAAATTATAGAGCGCTGGTGGTTAGGTTAACCTAACTTCGGAGGTTTAAAAACATGTAAGTCCTTAGTCTGTGACTTTATATAGTATTGAAAAAAAAAATAAAAAAATAGGAAGTTGGGAATTGAGAAAATACTATAAATTAGACTCATTTATTATAAATGGTAAATTATTGGAGTTAAAAGTACTATTAGAATATCGATATAAAATTTAACTTTATGATTTTCAAAATAATCGAAAAATACAGGATAATATATTATTCTAAAAACAGGACTAAAGTCGTGCCGAAGGAAGTTTCTCTGGACAGGACAGGACCTATAGACGAATTATTGAAGGACAATCCAGTTATAGGGTAATTAGTATTCCTTATATAGGTGTAATATTCGATATTCTTGATCAGTGCGTCAAATAAGAACATACGTTTTTTCCAAATACTCTTGGTGTCAAATGTCTTTTAAAAACAAAAAATTAATATTTTCAATAATAATCGAAAACTATTGTCATGACTAAACCGTATGCTGAATTCTCATGCGATTTGATATACGACATAATTTTCACCATTTTAACACCATCGTGGTGCTGAAAATGAAAAAGAAATAAAATATTGTAAAAACTTCAAACCTACGTTTCAATATTGAAATAATTAAGTTATATTTAACATGACAATTAAGTGACTACATTGTTACTTAATTTTAGGCATCACCAAGCAGCGTTACGGTGGTGCTAAAACGGTGAAAAATGGCGAAAACGATGTTGAATCTTAATTCAAATTGTAAGAGAAGTATGCGTACGATTTAGTGGAGACAAATACGTATTTTTAAATTATTATAAAAACTATTTATTTATTTATTTTTTTTTTTTTTAGATTCTGAACGGAGTGAAGAAGTTTATTATGTTTTTACAACGATGTTTATTTTTTTTTCTCTTTCTGGAAACACATTTTCGTATAGAAATACTTGTTGTCCAAAAATTTCTATCAGCATCTTTATAGAACAGGAATCGTACCCAGATGGCACTTTAAAAACATCATTTTTCCAATTCCTCAATACTTTTTCCAAAAACGGGGAAAAAATGTCGAAAATTGACAAAAAAACGGCAAAATATGCAATTACCGCAATATCCGTAAAATTGAAAATTACTTTTTGACATAACTTCTAAAATAGTGCAGCTAGGACTTGAAATTTTCACTAACTAATAAAAATAATCACAAGAATATTTCACAAAAATTTCAAAAAGATTTGATTAATTTTGAGTTAAGTACCTACGGCATTTTGAAATTTCTCATTTTTTGTTAGTTTTTATGTTTATTTTATGTTAATTTTTGATTTTTGATGTTTGGACTTGAAAATTTAATATGATCTCACTAATATATGTCTAATCTCAAATCTCAAAAATCGTTAATCAACTATTTTTTTTTTTTACCCGTTTTAAGTTAGAATTTCGACAAATTTCATTAGTTTTACCTAAAATTACGCATTTTTTTTACGTACATATAAGAAAATTCGCCAAACCGATTGTTTTGGAACTTGGTGTCTACACTTATATAGAGAATTTCATTGCGAATCTTTGGGTGCAATAAAATTTCTTACGGACGAATAATTAAACATTTTACAAGGGTTTGATTGGAAAATAATCGGAGAAAATACAAACAGGTATTAGGAGATATCTATATAAATAATACGTGGTTGCTGAAGGTTGGCAACGTTTTATTGTATCTCATGTACTTTTCGACGCTGGATACGATGGTGTGAATTAAAATTCAAGTGCAATAATAGTTTTCTAACTATTTTATTCTATTTTGAAAATTCAATATTTTCAGTTATTATACTAAATACCTACTATTTCACTTATGAGATCATATTGTAATGTTCTGTGGCGTTATACTAAAGCAACCGGCTTATCACAGCCCAGCACTCTGAATTTTTTGCATTTTTTTTTTTTTTTATATTATTAACTTCCTTCGGTCAGAATCATTTTGTTGAAGAAATGATTTATCGTTTCTTTAAAATCCAATACACCCGTCATGAGACTCGCACTCTACGTGCGAAGAACACCCCGAAGAGCGAAGTACACACTTTTTTCTTTTTAGAAATTCGATTTAACACCAACAGAATTGTAAGAGTAAAAACGAGAGAAAAAGGTTTGTTCTTATTCGTTGCACTGATTAGGAATATCATAATATGAATTACCATGCATTTTTTTTCTCTCTACATAAAAACAGGGCGTATGGTCTCCCTAGTTTACTTGTAAAATAATATATATTATATTCTGAATGCCCTGTTGTGTGCGTGCTTGCGTGTGTGTGTGTGTGTGTGTGTGTGTGTGTCTGTGTGTACATACATTGTACATTATGTGCCTGATAATATTGTTATCGTATTGTTTACGTTTCGTTTTATTAGATCGTAGGTGTGTACGCGGCTAGTGGTCACATATTATATATTATTATTATTATTATATACGACTGGAGACTATTATTGCGCGAACACAACGCGCGTATTATTACTCATACGTATAATAATATTATAACCGTGTAGAATTTTTTTTTTTTCTTGTGTTAAATAAATTATTACTTAGTTTTCGCTAGATACGGAAAAAAAAAACGGTTTTATAGTGTGTCAAAAAAAAAAAAAAAAAACTGCACAAACAGCATAAAACGAGCACATAATAATAATAATAATAATGTGTGTAATAACGCGCGCGCGTGCGCATATGGTCGCGTCGGACTTTGTGCAGATAAAATCGTTTTCTAAATAATATGAAATTTCGAGTGGTTAAACAAAATTGCCGCGTACGCGCGTTATACGAGTGAAATACGTATTATTATCGCTGTGTGGCGGTAACAAAAAAAAAAAAAAAAAAAACCGTAAAAATCTTTTTCAAAATAACTTTTACTATTTTTTTTTTCACCCGATTCAAATCGTGATCACGACCTTAAAATCGAGTGAGATACCGGAGAAAATAATAAAAACGAAAATAAAACGAACACGTTAATAATATATTATACCCACGAGAAAATAATAGTTTTTAGAAGTTTTACATATATGTGCGCACGCGCATTAAAGTGGTACCTCTGTGTATACAGGATGTCCGAGTACGATTTGACAAATGCAATAACTTTGTTCTGTTAATAATTTTTTATTGCCAAAAGTATAATCTTTTCTTTTTTTTTAAGTCCCAAATTTTGAAATTTAAGACTACAGTTTAAGAAAAAAAAAAAAAAAATTCAAAATAGCCGTTTTGCAAACATGAATTTTGGAAAAATATTCGTGCTTAAATCGGTTAATAAAGTTTAATCACGGTTAATTTTTTACGATTTTTTTTTTTTTTTTTTTTTAATTTGCGAATAATATTTAATAATATTGTTAAACAAGTCATAATAACACCAATGTTATTGACGTCGTAATATCATTATCATTATTATGGCGTATTAGACAAAATTATTAAATTATTCGCAAACTTAAAAAAAATAATAATAATAATTGAAAATTAACCGGTTAACCTTTATTACAGATTTAAGCATAGATATTTTTCTAAAAATCATAATATTTCCAAAATGGATATTTCGAATCTTTTCTAAAACTATAGTATTAAGTTTCAAATCTAACAATTTGAGTCCTAAAAAAAAAAATCATGCGTTATCTCTACGGTGCAATGCTGTAATAATAATTTTCAAAAAAAAAATAAAGTTCAAAATTGTTAACAGTATGAATTAGTTATTGAATTTGTCAAATCGTATTGCGACACCCTGTATACACTTTATCATATTATTATGTGTCGTGAAGTGCACGCGCTATGTAATTTTTTTTTTTTTTTTGTGGTTTTTCGAATCTATTTCTTTTCACGCGGAATATCATCGTGTGTGTGTGTGTGTGTGTGTGTGTGTGTGTACTTTCGAAGAGAGCGCGAGGCGGAATTATAAACGACACGACTCGTGCGCGTCGTCTGTATATTATCGGAAATAGGGCTCGTGCCCTGAGGGGGTTGTTGAAAGTTCATCGTCGAGAGAACTTGTACGGCGCGGAGAAAGGCGACGAGATAATTCGTTAGCGATTAAGCGGGCCATAATATTACATTTAAGAGCGCGAGTGTATTTGTAGTCGTATAAATTTTAGAGATATACCACGCCGCTGCTACCATCGGGTCGTCCATCGGCTAACCACTGGGAACGAAATTCCCGTAGAACTTTTCCGCGAGAACACAAGGAATATTTCCATATTTCTCGGGGAAAAAACGAGGCTAGGCAAGTTAATTTTTAGTTTTTTGACCACTCAAGTCAAGTCAGTGTAAAGAAATGCGAGTTAAGTTTAATGTTAAAAGTCAAAAAGAAAAAAAAAAGAAAAAATGAATAACTCAATTCAGTTAAAAAGAATTTGCCTTTTGCAGTCTTAGTCAAAACACGATAAAAATATATTTATGTCACCGGCAACAATGACGCTATTCTATACAATTCTAAAATTTAGTAAGAAAGTATTTGATACTTAATATTTTGTTTTTAAATGTCTAATGTTTTCGATTTCTTTAATCTCGCTGATAACAATTTAATCAAAAACATTTTTCCATTAGACGGAAATTAATTTAATGTACCTGTAAAAAATTGACTTATAAGTCACAGTAACTCGTAAGTAACATAACGTTTAACTGAACATCGTTCCACTGAATAAACAAAAGGGAAGCTTGTCCCCTATCCGAAAACGGAAACGAAAATTTGAAGAAATTAGCATTGTTGCTAGAAAATAAATATTTGTCTTTTTTTTTTGTAAAGATTTCTGTGTGGTTTTTCGCTAATCTGCTCATTTCAAATTATCAAAAAAAAAAAATTATCTCAAAATGTAAACATTGAGAATTGATATTATCAGTGGTCGAAGTGGGGTGGGATACGGAGGGATACCATCCCTCTACTTCTTTTCGTCAGCATTTTTCATCCCTCCACTTATTTTGTTTAAAATTATTCATCCGTATCGGATTTTGAAAAATTAATCGATTTTTGTCGTAAACACAGCGAAAGTTTACAATAACTTTTTTGTTCTATTCGTTAGGTGAGTATAAACGAAAACATTTTCAAATTTTTAGTCTGTAAACTCGTGTTGGACATACAATTTTTTTCAATGATTTAAAAAGAGACTTTCTGTTTAAAGTACCTATCCTATATATTTTTCATTGTGGTTTTTCTAATCAGTAGTTATTGGATTAGAATTATATAGAAATTGAGTATTTTAAATAGGTTTAATTCAGTTTATCTAAGCATTCATTTTGATTTTTTTTGTACAAATCTAAAATTTAAGAACAACAGGGTTGGTTTCATCCCCCCACTTATTTTGATCCACTTCGACCACTGGATATTATCAAATTAACAGTTTAGCCTGAATGACAGCTGATAATATAGAAATTCTCTTTAACCGACAGCATTGCTAATTGAATCAAAATCAAAACATGATTTTTTTCGATTCCCACGAGAGCCAATGTAAATATTCTACAAAGCTTCCCTTTCGTTTAGTCTGTGAAATTATTATTAAAATTAATAATGATAATAAATCACTTTGAAGTATTAAAGCGACGAAAATGTTTGACTGTAGAAATGTTGAACTAGTCTTACTACTACCCGAAAAGGCGTTAGAATACACGGAGCTTGGGGTGAGTTGAAGAGGGGTAGTAATACATCATCCGGACATCGTAAATACGCCACTGATTACGTGCGTGAGACGGACCGACGGCGGCGATAACGCGTACTTTAAACGTCGTAAAACGGTTCGCTAGTAGACGGTCAGATAATATAATTTTTATAAATTTACAATTTTTACTTTTGGGTCAATACGAAAAACATAAAACCAGAAGGAGGAGAGGGCGAGACGCTAACGAATAAATAAATATTAAACGACTCCGATCCGCTAGCAGTGGGAGGATTAATATTTGATGCGCGATGATTTATGACCGAAAATAGCCGCACGCGTCCGAGCGATGAGTCTATGTGATGGATTAATATTAGATTTTGGAAGAATCGTATTTAGAACGTTTCGGGGGTCGCGCGTACAAGGGAACCCGAATTCGTTTTAGGGAGGGGATTTCACGCGGACGATTCGAATGTGTGTTTTTCCGTTTATTTATTTAAAGGCCACAATACGAGCGCGAGCAGTCTCGTATATTATTGCGTGTGATGATTAGCCGACAGAGGGCGCTTTTTATCTAGCCACCACGTGACGTCATCCCTCTCGTATTCGTATGATAATAATATTCTTTCCGAGTTTCAAGCGACTATAATTTTGTCATCGGAGATAAAAGACTTTTAGATTCTGAACGAAGTGAAGAAGCTAGTGTTTTTACAATTATGTGTATTATTTTTTTTTTCTGTGTACAACTTTTCGTATAGAAATACTTGTCCAAAAGTTTCAATCAATAACTTTTTGAAATCGGATTTGCCTCTAGATTGTACTTTAAAGACGTCTTTTATTTTTCATTTTTTTTATATTATTAACTTCCTTTGTTCAGAATCGTTTTATTGAAGAAATTATTTATCGTTTCTTTAAAAATCAATACACCCGTCAAGAGAATCCCACCCGTTGTGCGAGGAACGCTTATCGTGCGAAGTATATCTGGTCTATTTTTATTTTTTTGTTTTTTACGTTTTCAGGTTTTCGTATAGAAATACTAGTGAAAGAGTTATGACCAGCGACTTTTCGTATCACGATTTTACACAAGAAGGTTTTATTGAAAGGAAATTTTTTCGAAATTTTTAATAATTTTCTAAAAATTTCGGAAAAACGCATTAGATTTTTTTTTTCAATCCAAACTTTATGATGCAAATGTAAACACGGACAGGCAATAACGTGAAGAATATTTTGGACAAAAGGAAACTGTTTTTAATGGATTTTTTTTTTTTTTCAATAAAATGGACAATTTTGTTGTTATTTTGTATCAGAATGAAGCTCCTCGCGCAATCGTTTTTATCGAAGACAAAACGATTTTTGGTTTTTTCGAAATTTCACCGCACTCGCTATGAGCATTCTCACGGCGCAAAGTGTACCGAATTTTTATTAGAGTGCGATGTGTTGGAAATAATAATAATAATAATAATAACCGTTATTTCGACGAAAATTCGTGCACAAAACTCATCCTGTATACGCGTAACGAGGTATCGAAACTCTATCGGCATCGGACGCGTCCGTACGTACCCGAAAGCCGTTGACGCCGTTATTCCGGTTATAACCCCCCATCCCCCGCCACCGTCACGCGTACATTTTTCGCCCCAAACGTTACTACCAACCATATCATATACATATATGTATGGTATATACCGTGACTACCATAACCCGGTGAACGACTCTCGACGTCGTCGTATACGGCGTTTTATGTCTTTCCCGTATACGCGTCGTAAAAAATCGGTCTCGAGTTTATTTCATTTTTTTTTTTTTTTCATTTTCATTTTCTCTGTCACAAAACAATACACACACACACACACACACACACACACACACACACACACTCGCGCGTACCACGTTTGAATAACAATATATTATGTGTACGCAATAACGTGTACTCGCCCACCGGGGGCACGACTGAGACGTTCGGACCCAATAAGACGTATGCGGACAGCGACTACCCTCTCTCCCCCTTTTCTCGTCCAATGTCCTGAATTTAAGTCCTGGCTTACGTCCTAGATATTTTTGGACAGAGAAGTACAAGAGTACAATGCATGACAGTAATAACAATATTAATAATAATAATTAGTGGTAGAATAATATTATATTGTGTTCATGAGATAACCTAAACCATCCCCCCACCAAAAAAAAAAAAAAAAAAAAACAGTTATATTATTTAGAGCATCCGTAGATTTTAGATTCTGAACGAAGTGAAGAAGCTAGTGTTTTTACAATGATGTTTATTTTTATTTTTTTGTATACAACTTTTCTTATAGAAATACTTGTCCAATAGTTTCGATCAGCACTTTTTTGAAATCGGATTTGCCTCTAGATGGTACTTTAGAGAGGTCATTTTTTGAATTTCTCAATTCTTCAATTTTTTTTTTGGGGAAAAAACTACCAAATA
>JAIPRM010001522.1:0-24239 GCA_025469315.1 Stegophylla sp. TES_Ste_2020
TAAGTGTTAAATTTCAAACGCATAAGTAAAAAACTCATTAAAATATCTTAGGTCCAAACTTCAAATTGATTTTTCTCAAAACTATAAATTTTGAGTTGTGGCAGTCTTGTTCTAGGAGTGCGATATTATGTTGTTTGCATTATGCATAACGACCTTCAATATCTTACAGCTAAACAAACAGCCATAGCTTTGCATCAAAATTTCATAGTTATTTACTTAGGAGGCATTTATGTCGTTTTCATCATTTTTGTTTTGTTACAATTTTTACTACAATAACCTATTGGTTATTGCATTTAATTCTGTACATATTCTATAACTTACAGTGGATAAACAAAATACTTTGCACAACGGATATTCTTCACTGCTTGGGTCAGATACTCTTGGTGGGTTTGTAGAATTTTAAAGAAACGATAAATCATTTCTTCAACAAGACGATTTTGAACGAAAGAAGTTAATAATATAAAGAACAATAATAGTCGTCATTTTCAACACACTCACCAAGACTATCTGACCCGAAGAACGAAGAATATCCGTGGTGCGAATATATGTTCGGCTTTCTCGTCTATACTTTACTTTACTTTACTTTTTTTATCTAATAAGTAAAGAAGTGAAAAAAAAAATAATAATAAGGAAAAAAGTGTTATAAAAATTTTACTATGGTCCTCGGAAAGAAATCTATTTCTAATGGACACGAATTATGTTTACAATAGCATACAGACGGAATTCATCGAACTCCAAAATGATAGGTTTCTAAAAAAATTTCGAGAAGCCTTCAAATCCAACTTATAGGATATCAGGCGATTTGCTCAGAAAATGTTTATAGTAGTGTTTACATGTGCAGAAACAGTAAACACCATTTCGCACTAACAGGGAACATTTAATTGCTTTATTTCGAATTTCAATCTAATATTTGGAAGTTGATATCAACAAATTATCTAAAGCAACTCTATTGGCTTATGATTTTGTATTTTAAAATATTCCTCACGCCATTTAAATTTTTTTAATTATTTCTAAAAATATTTTATTTTTTAATTATCCTTCACCCTATATTGTTTAGAAATAGAAAATAAACATAACCGATTTCCTACTCATACTGATTTTATAATATTGTTAGGTTAATATATGTATAAAAAATGTTTTTTTATTTATTTATTTTTACGGGGCTCTTGATGAAAAATTGATAAAAACATGGCCTGCGTGGTTAAAAAGGTGGCCGACCCTTGTGGTTGAAGATTGGACTAGGATATATATATAAAAAAAAAAAATTATATTATATTTGAAATCTTCAGTGACCTCTTGAAGTTTTTGACGTCTTTCGCCAGTCACCTGTTTGGGAAATATTATTACATTAAAAGCTACTTAAAGTCCGTTTATTAATCAATTAATTTCAGCGGTTTTAATAAGAAGAATATTATATTTATTTTAAACAAATTACATAGAAAAAAAATAATCCGCCAAGGCCAGTGCGTTTGATTTATTTTAAGTGAATTGTTAAGAATTTTTTGTTCTTACGTCTTATCATGCAATCCCGCGTACAAGTTATGTGTAGTGGATGACGATCATGACGTTACACAATACTTATAAGTAGCTATATATTATGATAATTATTGTAAACTGCAGTGACACGTTTTATTTCAGGATTACTCATTTGTAGAATAATAATTATAATAACACTAACTTGAAACCTAATATCATAGTAATTTTAGATTTGCATTCTTCGTGTTTTCCCGTAAAAATCGTTTTCAACCGTTCCCATACCTATTATGGTTATTTGTCCTACGGAATTTTCTTACATTGGAATCGATTTAAATTTTAAATGTATTATTGATTTCCTGCTGTTGACATTTGTCGCATACAACGTCGCAGGGCAATGAATATAATATTGGCTCGAACGAGTCCATCAACGCTCAGGAGGGAGGCAGGGAGGGGGTAACGTCGCATGAATGCGGCCATTGCATAATATGTAATAGAATATGTTCCGCCGTGCCGGTATTTGTTCGTTCCTAGTTTTCTACGTGGTTTTCTTGTTTTCCTAATGAAAACCGAGTTCGGTTAACCGAGTCCCAGGGAAAAATATGTTGTAGGTAACCTGGGTCCCATAAATTAACAGCACGAGTACTACCTTCCTATTCGGCGGGAAACCGAAAGGCAAAACTTTAGAAAATTACATTTTAGTATCTACTTATTGGTTTATTGTTCACATAAAATTTTTTTTTGTTTTAATTTAATTTATAATTTGTGATTGAATAACTTATTAGCATCAACCAGGAAATACCAAAAAGCAGCTATTGTCAGGCACTAACTCGGCGAACTGTTGTGTTTTTATTATTTTTGTATTTATTTCAATCTTAATGGCTGGTCATAATTATTCGTCAAAGTTTTGTTTTGTTTCACCTAGTTATTATATTATTATGTTACGTAGAAAAAATGTAGGGCAAAAAATTTTTAATACGTTCTAATAATTTTTTTGTGACGAAAGAAAAAATCATAAAAATCTACAAAGACGAACAGTAGCTAAAAATTGTTTTCTTACGCGATCAAATACGTATCTGTTCTATAGATATACTGGCCATTTAGAAGTCTGTGATGAAACTAGTTTAATATACGATTCAAGATGAAATAGCTAATTTTTCCAAACGTTTAAAAAAGTTTGACTAAGTGTAAAGATAGTAGTAAAGATATTTCGGATCCGATTTACCGGGCAGACCAAAATCGCCGGCACTCAATTTGTCTAAATCGGCTAGTTTCATAGAAACCGTCACATGCCATTCACTTTGTATAATATGTGGATTTCATATCCGAACAATATGGATATCTACATAACATACTGATATCTCATGTACGCTCCTAGCTCATTTACGGTTGTGTCACTTCAGCTATGTCAACCACCAGTATAGTAAAGATAAGTAAAGTTGTATAAAGAAGATAGCCGGATATACTCAGCACCACGGGTGTTCTTTACTCCTCGGGTCAGATACCCTTGGCGGCTGTGTTGAATTTTAATAAATAAATTATGTTAACATTACAAAGAACAATAATAATAATTGTCATTTTCAACACATCCACTCACAAGAGTATCTGACGCGTGAAGCAAAGAATACCCATGGTGCAAAGTATGTCCAGCTTTCTTGTCTATACTTTTCTTTACTTTACCTTGTTTTGCTTTACTGTTCTTTACTTTACTTCACTGAACTGTATTTTTTTTTTTATTCGATAAATAAAGAAAAGGAAAATAAAATTAGTGAAAAAAGTGTTAGAAAAAATTTTCATACTTATTTTTCATAGTTTTCAAATTTTCCTCTGCCAAAATATTTCTCATATTATTGTTCATCCATATTTGAATTTTCATAAAGTTTGGAACAAATATAGACAGTTTCCTAATTTATTTTTTGTCAAATTTTTCGGGAAGTTTTTCCCAAATTTTGAGAAAACTATTGATAATCTCGAAAAATTACCGTTTAGAAGTATCATCTAAAGGCAAATAATTGTGATTCAAAAAGTTGCTGTTTGATACTTTTGGACAAGTATTTCTATACAAAAACGTGTACACATAATAAAAAAATTAAACTGTAAAAAAAGTAAACATCATCGCGAAAACACTAGCTAGCTTAAAACTATAGTAATTAATTTACGATTCGCGAAAACATAATAATATATAACAATGAATCCGTTCAGTCGTTCAGATCGGAAGAATAACTAACGATAGCCCGTAGTTGTATTGTAGTAATTTTAATAATTATTGTTATTACGGAAAATCGATATAACACCTCGACGGCTCTTTATTGAAGTACAATAAAATTAATATATATTTTACTCGAACGTATTAACGAGTCTGAGGTATTAATATGAGATAAGACAAACGCAAATTATATAATATTATAACATTACTGCGTTGCGTTTTATACCGTATGTATACAATATAATATTATAACTGATGATAATCATCGAAACAACGAGTTCGACCCGTGTTCTAATTATTCCGATATACAACACCTCTCGATTTAATATTATGATGGAGAAAAAAAAAAAACACTGGTATTTTACGTGCATCCTATCGGCGCGTATACACTCGTTGTTTTTATTTAAATACAACATTTTTTTTTTTCTCTCTCTTTTTCAATCGCTTTTAATCTATACTGAAACCTTACACATTTGTTTTCTGCACAGCTCGTTTGGAATTATATTATCGTTTCTGTACGACACACCGAATTGCAGTGCGTACACGCACACGCACACGCATTTATACTTGCGCACTTACGCATACACGTAAGAACGCGTATCCGCTCGTTTAATAATAATAAATAATATAATAATAATGATAATAATAATAATAATGTCTGACACTTACTACCACACGTACACACACACACACACACACACAAACACACACATACATCGTTCGGCCGACGGATTTTGGAGGGAAAAATATCGGCATGGAAAGCGGCGTCATAAAAACCGACATCGCCGCGGCACGTGGCGCATTACTTTACGCGAACTCGGTCTAAAGTACCCGACTGTATATTATTATTATAATATTATTATACTCACATAATAATATAACCCGTATAATTGGCTTTGCGATTCGTACGGTTTCGGCGGCCGAGTTCCGTATACATACAACACACCACCTACGCGGCATATCCGCCGCGGTCACTGTCAATATATTATTTTATTACTATTAATATAACATTTTTCTCGTTTCGGCCGTTCGAAACGATCGGTGTAGGATCGGATAGGATTTTTGGTTACCGACAAAAAAAAAAAAAAAAAATCGATCGATACGATTCGCGTGTACTCAAAATAACCAATACCAATACGTTAAAGTATCATGTCCGTTGCAGGTACGACGAAAAGAGCCAACTCCATACCGGTGATCTACGTGTCGGGCACGCACTATGACATCGGATTCAACATTGTGAGTACAATTTTTTACAATAATTATATTTTATTTATTTATTGAAAGTAAACGCCCCCTAGTTGGGCTCAGTACCGAAAGAAACCAATTATTAATACTTAGGATTACATAAAAACACATGATCAATAATAATTATTATCAATCAATTATTGAGTTATAAATGAATTTTTTACAAGCATTTAAAAACTTCAACCGGGTCGAAGTGTCATTGATGAAATCAAACTGTTTTAATTTATTACCCGAGGTAAGCATTCTATTTAAAGGAGCAAAATGACAGTAGTTTTGTCTGAAAGTGTCTGCGAAAAAGTATGTGAAAAACGAGTATTAACATTAGGGATAATTCGGGGTATTTGACATAATAACTCGGGGCAATCAATTTGGAAATTAAGGAATTTGTATTGCCAAAGTGTATATAATTATTATACATATACTATTATAATATTACTATAGAAATATATTTGCATTTCGTTTTTTACGCGTAAAACATTCTTTTTTTGGAAAACGATATCACATCGCCTGTGTTTACAAGAGCTACACTGCTCCGTAGTTTCGAGTGGCTTCTCGACGTCATAATTATTATATTATTGTATTATTGCTACGATAAATAAACGGACAAAGCTATGCAAATTTTATCGTCGTTTTCCTGACTGTCATAAACGTTTACGATGTTTACTTTTAATTCGCGTAAGTGCCAGCAATCTGCTTCCCACTGAATGCACGTCTGCGCCAAAACGATTTGACGCATAATCTTAAGTAGGTAATCGCTTAATCGTGAACGCAATAGCGTATTATTTTCGTTCACTTATTGATATATACGTATTTGTGTGGAAAAAATGATAAATTGAGTTAAATACGATAAAATGACCGAATTTCATCGAGGCAGAGAGTATAGACGAATTAAAAAAGTTAAGAGTTAAGTTAATTTTAATTTTTTGACTTAACTTATTGCGTTTGATATTTTATTAATTTTACTTTTAATTTAATTTATCAATATTATATAATATACTTAATAAATAAAAATAAAAATAAAGAGTTATTTTTGGATCTAAAAATAGAAATTAGGTATATGAAGTTTTATTGGACATATCGAAATTTTTTTTATGCGTTTTATGACATTGCCAACATTGAGACATGAGATGGCAAAAAAAAAAAATCAACTAATAAGTTATATAATTTTGTTTTTAAATTCAACTTTTAGACTTAATTGAATTAACTCAAAATAAATTAACTTGTTAGTTGATATTAATTTATTGGCTTTTTTCAACTAACTTAACCGTGTTAAAAAAAATACATTAACTTGTTCAGCCTTAAATTTCACTTTTTCACTGCAGCTGAAATTAGTGCCTACTTAAGTTTTTTTCCCGTTCATACAAATGATACTACATTTAGTCGTAAACTCTATATAGAACGTAGAATGTAGATGGATTTTACGCATAATTTTGAGGTTGCAATGTTGGTGTCAGCATTTTATATTTGCTTCGATCACTGATGACTGGAAGTTACAACCAACGAGACACAGAGACTTTTGACGACTTGTTTAAATAGTATGTTTCAAATGTCCGTACAAAAACAACGTGAAATTTAATTCGTACAATATCGACGAAAATTTGGGATCGATTCTCTCCGATATTTTCTGCGCTTTTAACAGGTTTATCGGTTGCTTATGATTTCTAAATCGTTTCTGCCGTGTAGGAAATGTCCGTTTGAGATTTATCAACCATGCGTATCACGGAGATAATATAATGTCTCATGTATTTTCAGTTTAAAGTCGTAATCGATCTTGCTTCTGTAGTTTTTACTTTTTTTCGAATAATATTTAGTGATTTTTTGAAAAAATCTTTTAGTTTCTTCTTCTTAACATATTTATACGTACTTACCACCTGATTTGTCTTTGGGAACCTCTGGTTTTAGATTTCACAATGTTATTATTGTTTAGTTTACAGTGTTTAAATTCCCGTAGCGAATGTATCATTTAATTGACATTATAAATTAATTAAATGTTTTAAATTGTAATTTTTTATGTCACTACACTTTGTACGCATACTTTTCATGTGACCAAGCCACTGTTAACGCGTTTATTTGTTAAATATGTAAATAATTGATAAAAAAAAAAAAATGCGATAAATATTGTATTGGATTAAATGGTGAGTACATCCATCATTAATGGTAAAAACATGGAGTTTTATTATTAATGTTTTATTACTCATAAACCGCATACAGATATTAATAAATTCACACTGTCGTAGAGTGTGTATCTTTTAATTGGATATTTATTTTTCAAAAATTTGTAATATAACCTTTTGTGTTCTATAATATCATGATCGTTGAAGTTTATTTTCACCCAATAAGTTAAGTAATAAAATAGTAATAGTGAATTTTTTCTAAAAAATATTTAACCGATATTATTCTGTACCGCGTTCAAGATTTTAAAATTTTGTATACTGTTTATAAATCTTAATTAAAAACATGTGGCATATAAATATGGTACTTAATAAAAAATGTATAAAATAAAAGTTTTTTGGTTTAAGAAATCTAAAATCATTTGAAAATGTTACATATTTTTTCAATATTTTAAGGGTAGTTAGGTTTGGGAGTCAACTTTTGAGTAACAAATGAGAGCACCTAACTTTATCTGCGGACTGCAGTTATAACATAAAGACATTTTTTTAATAAAATATAGTGATTGACAAAACATTACGTTTGAGATAAATTTAATGTTTTTAAAAATGTAAAGTAATTTTATGTAAATGGTAATTAATATTTTTCGAAAACCCGATATCTCCAGGATCTTATTTTCAAATTTTATCGAGGAATACATATTTTGCTGGAAGAGGTATGCCCCTTTCCGTTCCAGAGCTTATCTATGAGCATCGATTTTGAACAGATACCGTTTATTTAATTTCCTTTCCAAAAACTTGAAAAAACTGCATTGTCAAACACGGCGTGTCTTGTATAAATCTTCGTAACAACTACTCTTTACACAGGATCAGATGGCGAAGCCATTGCTCATTGGATGATCAAGCGGGAAATGTCCTTCTCTAAACAAAATCTTATTTCTTTTTCTCAAACGGTGAAGCTTCTACGCACTATATGAGAATTTGAGATAAAATATCGTTTTGAAATATGACTTTTAAATTGGCGCCGCACTGATAACAGTGATAACTCTAAAGATAGTTATCTTTTATCAATTGTCTTTTTCAAAAAATTTAAAATAGCGTTAAAAATAATATTCAACTCGGTTTTTATTTAAATGTAAAAATAAACTTTTTTATTTAATTAAAATTTACTTTTTTAAAGAGAATGAATAATCAAAATATACCGTGTATAGTAAAACCCGCATAAGTAAAAATTATAAATTATTGTGTCTGCTTGCTCAATAATTTATTGCAATCCAAAACTTCATCTCAAAGAGCGTCTCTACCCGCGGGGACTGCTTTGGTCAATAATCGTTTCTGTCATCGTCGGTCATTTCGAGTCTCCCCCTCCCCCCCTTTGAACATTTGAATTTTTGTCTCTTCGTAAACGCTTCATTGTTATTAATATTAAATAAACTAAAAAGTAATATTTAATTCTAATCACTATTATTTTATCATCTCAGCGGATTTTGCATTATTTCTATTGTCTATATTGTTAAGTTTCATATAAATGTACTGATGTATATTTATATGATCCACATATAATAACATAATACATATCCTAGTTATTTTGTATATCTCTAAAATATAATACCGCTGTATATAGTACAGAAGGTAAATGCATTATTAGAAGGAACTGTTGTTGTTAGTGTGCTCGCGTGTACGGTCAAAATGCATTTTTGAAAAAATTAAATAGCTCCCAAACACATAATTTCGAATGAATTGATGTTTATAAATCACTAAAACGTAAAAATATCTTCATGTCATATTTACAAAAACAGTAATTATAGGTTTCCATCATTTGATTTAAAAAAGGTTGGCTCTCTTAACTACTTTTAAAAGACTTCAAAAAAAAATATGAAAACTAAAAATTATTTTTAATCATTCTAAATCAAAAAACTTCTATTTTGAATATTTTTATGACGAAATCGCTATAACATATCACCTTGTATTTATTTTAATCCCTAGTTGGCATTTATAAAGTACAAAGTATCGTGATATAGATACGCGAAATATTCGAGTACAATAAATTATTAAAATCGAATTATTGTCAATAATCAATATTTGTGTTTATTCATACCAGCACATGCGAGTCACATACCAAATATAATAAAATATGTGTTTTTATCACCATATGTGTGTCGTAAACTATTTTTTTTTGTTTTCAGAGGGAAATTATAGTATATTTTTCAAGAGGATGGTGAATTTTTGTATATTCTAATTTATTTTCATAAAAATTTGATCACTTTCAGACCGAATATGGAACTTTGAGAATTTCAGAAACACCTTATTTTCGGCACGATATTTTTAAATGCGATTTTTTAATTTAACATACACTTAAGAAATATTTTTAGTTACCATAATAATATTAATTGTTGTATATTATTCTGCCTGTGTATTAGTTTTTTAATTTTCTAAGAACAAACGCAAATAAACGAATATTATTTACGCTTTCAAGTAGTTAGTTCGAATTGTAAAATTTTCGTTGCTGAAGTATGTGTAAATATTATAAAATTATAATGATTATTATTAAAACAGTTCTATGAATTTTATCAAATCAATAAAATTATGGTATCAATGATTGTACTCCGACGTTTAAACAAATATTCGAGTACCTATCGATATAGCCCTTTGTGCATCGCGTAAATTTGCAATTATTCGTTTATTAAACTCCAATAAATCGTTAAAATAAAATGTAATACCCCGAACGAATAATAAAAACTTTGTTTTCCGGATGAAAAAAAAATGTTTGAAAAAAATACTGAGAAATGTATACTAACAATTATTCGAATACTATATATATATAAGAAGTATGTAATAAAGATTCTATTCCTTTGTGAGCGTCACGCGCAGATGCAGCGAGTTAAATTTTTCTCTCTAGACGAGCAATTAAAAAAAAATAACGCACGAACGAGGAAAACGAACAATAATACATATAATAATATTGGCGTGTGCAACTGCAACGCGTTTAACCGTGAACGGACTTTATTGAGATTCCTAGGATTCCGGTAAATAGACATTAACACAGTGTTATATAATAATAATACCCCAGGAATATTATATAAAAAATAAAAAAAATAATTACTCATTAAATGCGCGTTTGGCGATCGCGTATTCATGGTCAAACGAGCATACAATAATAATATTGTATTATTTTTATTCGATTCCGTCCGTCAAAATACACACGAGATATATCTAACTTTTAATCGTGATTAGAATCGTTAGGCCTTTATAGTGGTTTTCGACAGTAATCGCGTTAATGTTTACCGCGGCGGGTTAATCACTGACCTTCAACCAACGGCTATTATTATTATTGCGTAATAATAATATTAATAATATCGTCGTCGAGTATTTCGCTAAAAACCGACTGCATGACGCGCCCGTCGTTAAGAACGTCACATCGATTACGTGCATTTAAGTCCGCCCAAATCATTGCCGTCAGGAAATCCAAACGAAACGAACTATGGGTCGCACCGTGGGGCGAAATACAAAAAAGCTGATCAAAAGTCGAAAAGTGTTGTAAACGATTTCAGATTTTCTGTTGGGGGTTTTTTAAGGAATCTGTCATTAGAATTCAGAAGATTTCCGAAACGACGGACCCAATCATGTAGTTGGCATGAGCTCACCAAGAAATGAAAAATTTCAGTAAATAATACTCCGTACGGTGAAATTTGGATGCGGCCGTTTGGACGTAGAAATAAAAATCATTATAAATAAATATTTGGCTCAATATAATAATAAGTTAGCGTCAGTATGCAATGATAGTTTAAAATAAAAGTGAAATAATTATCAAAAAATTAATGTGTACCTACAAATAATTAATAAAATTAATGATATACTTATAATAGTTTTAGCCAGTGATTTTACAATGATGTTTATTTATTTTTTATTATTTTTTCTTTTTTTTCTGTGTACAACTTTCGTATGGAAATACATGTCCAAAAGTTTCGATCAGTAACTTTTTAAAACCGGATTTTCCTCTAGATTGTACTTTAAAGAGGTCATTTTTTGAATTTCTCAATTCTTCAATTTTTTTGTTTTGGAAAAAACTACCCAAAATTTAATAAAAACGACTAGGAAACCATCATTTTTTGATCCGAACTATATCACAATTTAAACATAGATAGAAAATGATATAAGAAAGATTTTGGCGCAAGAAAATTTCGAAAATGTGAAAAAAAAATGTTGAACACTTTTCTAACCATTTTTCTTTCTCATTTATTTTTTATATTATTAACTTCCCTCGTTCAGAATCGTTTTATTGAAGAAATGATTTGTCGTTTCTTTAAAATTCAATACACCCGTCAAGAAAATCACACCTGTCGTGCGAAGAACACCCATCGTGCGAAGTATGTCCGGTTTTTTTCTTTTTTTTCTGTGAACTCATTTTCGTGTGAAAATACTAATCCAAGAGTCTTGATCAGCAACTTTCTGAAACCAAATTTTCCTCTATATTGTACTTTAGAGAAGCCATTTTTCAAGAATTTCTCAATTTTTCTGTTTTTTATTTGGGGGATAAACTATAAAACATTTGACAAACTTCAGGCTTCGTTCCGGATGGAGTATGAGAGGGGATTTAAAAAAAGGGACGCTGCTATGAACGTTTTTAATTGTAGTCGATCCAATACAAAATAAAATTTTGACTTTTGGTCAGCTTTTTTGGATTTGGTCCCTGTGTGTCAGCAAAATCAAAACACTCGCGTGACTGTTAAGATTGTCTTGATAAATTTATCTAAATAATTGTGTAGATAAAACATGACTCATCTGTTATTCAATCTAGATAACTATTGTGCAAATTATCTAATGGTTGTCTTAGATGACAATTCTCGTTATCCAGATAATTTAATTATCGATAAAATATTAATTTCACGTGAAAAATATTTGATTTTATCATTTTTTTTTTTTATTTATATTATCTTTTAGAACTTTATTCAATCGCGGTACATATATAATGTGTGATATTGTATACCCATTTTCCATTGGAAGCTTTTATAAAGTTGGCAGTTTTGAGTTTTTTACCTTTAAATTGGAAGAACTCAAAACACTTTAAAGCTAGTTTTCCAAATGACAACAAATCAGTGATATACTTATAGAAGTGTAGTGTGCGTATATATTATTTAAATTATTGTAATCAACAGCCTTCTGACTATAGTGTTAGGTACCTATAACTACTAATTTTTTTCAATATTTTTCAAATAAAATGTTTATTTAACGCGTTTATGAAATGACTAATTTCAACTCTAAAGTCATTGCCTACATAATATAATAGTATGGTCGTGTAATCATGTAGGAAAAATTATTCACAGGTTATAATTTTTTTTTTTTTTTCAAAATTTCAAGCATATGTAAAAACGCATCTTTATGTTATTACTCATTACTTAAATTTAACAAATAAATTGATTTTATCTCATACATTATCTAGATTACAGTTAGTTATCTGTATTTTTATCTAGATAAATGTGTATAAAATTATGTGTATCTTATCTAGATGGAATTTTCGGTATCTGTTCTCTATACTGCAGTCATAACCGTAAAATGTCGTTCATATAGACCAGTCAAAATCAACATTTAACTTCGGAATAATTCGCATAGAGCTAAAAATCGGTACACAGCTTCAGTACCTCATCTCTATTATAATCTCAGAAGTCCCCATCGATCCTACTGCTGCTACATTTTTTATTCAAGGTCAAAGGCCACAAAAATAGGTTGTTTTCATTTATCTCTTAAACTAAAGTGTTTTCGTAAAAACAGCTGAGACATAATTTGTACTTTGTAGATCGAGTAATTTTCTAAAAACATTGTATCTACATTTTTTTTTTTATCTAAAAGGTTTTTTATCTAATAATTATTCACGAGTTAACGTGATTTCAAAAATAAAAAAATAAAAAATGTTATTTTCGTAATATTATCCATTTTTCCCATACCATCTATAAACATTGATTACATGTACATTTGGCAGTATCCTCCGAAGAGGTAATCCACGATTTTATTTTTATTAAATAAGTTTGTTTTGAATGTTTTTTTGATATAGAAAGTAGAAAAAAAAATACTGTGTATATATATATATGTATACTCGAAATTTTTATTATAAACTCAGTACAATTAGGTAAGCGAATATAATTGATTTTCATAAATATTGTCTTATAATAATAATTAATAATAATCTTCTAAAATAATATTCTTCTTCGGCAATGAATTTTTTTTTTTGTGTCTATTTTTTAACTGGACTACATATAGCCGCTTTATCAATGCGGAAATAATGGTGGTTTTCACGCTAAAACATGTCTGGTAAATTTGCTAAGATTATTGAAGTGTAATTTTAAACACTCCGGTCGTCGACTAAGGTTAATCGCGCGGATGTCCGGTGATCGAGAACCGGTCGGCGGCACTGACCAACACTCGCCTCGGGCAGCTCACTGGACACGTGCGATTAATTTTTCGAAGGTGCTCAGGAAGTGTTCAAATTGAATTAGCGTTCGATCGTTGCACTGCGGGTGATCTACTTGATCTCATTTAATAATATATTTTGTTCTCACAGTTCGACAGCCATTACGTAGAAACTATGCCGCTCGTGAGATAATAATTATTATAAAATATGTAATATCGACGACGACGACGGTCTATTAATATTTTTATATTTTTCTTCGAAATCATTGGAGGTCATCCATCTCGAGTCTCGACTACTACTATACGTATGCGTTTTTCGATTGTCCCTATTCCAGTTTTGCGATTAAAAAAAAAAGAAAAAACATACTTCGGACATACTTCGCACGACGGGTGCGGGAATTCTCTTGACGGGTGTATTGAATTTTAAAAAAAAACGATAAATCATTTCTTCAATAAAACAATTGTAAACGAAGAAAGTTAATAATATAAAAAATAAATGAGAAAAAAAAATGTTGGAAAAATGGCCAAAACTTTTTTTGCCAAAACACTAGCTTCTTCACTTCGTTCAGAATCTAAAAAAAAAAAACAATTATGATTAGAATTCGCAATGATCGATGTGTATTTGGCATGTCATCAGTATCGATATGAGAAAGCCTGGGCTTAGGGCAAAAGTGCAAAAATTACGTAGAGTTTAAATAATAATAAATTAATATTCAATCGCTATTTAAAATATCAAAAGAAATAACGTGTCTGGAAAAGGTTCTTTCGCGTTCATAATTCTTTAACTTGACATTATCTATTTTTTTTTTTAATCATAGATATAAATTATTAATTATAATTTATGTTATATATTTATACATTTTTAATAATAATATAATATACATTCCAAAGCGGTATTGTTAATATAAAATGATATATTATTAGAACTCATTTTAAACATGAATTATAAGCTTACGGTCAAAAATCAAACGAGACACATAAAATATATATTTACTGACACATAACTCTTATTGGCCACATAAAGAAATGCAAAGAAGTAAAAAAATTCAATTTGAATAAATACAATTAATTTTATAATGCGCCTTTGATCATCATAGTTCTGACCTAACCTAACCATTTGTTTTTAACATTAATTTTGAAAGAATAACCATTTAAACGCAACTTTGTTTGGAATTTCATCATTTGCGTTCGAAATCTCCGAGTATGAAATTTTGGTAGAAATTAGTAATACGTCATTACACGCCTATTACAAAACATACGCACACTGTTTGTACGTTTACTATTTAAAATTCCATTTCAATAAAGATTGTCAAATATGAATGTGTTCGTTTGCACAAATGCGTTTTATTAAGTAAACAGTTATTTGAATATTATATTCATTTTGTATAATATACAACAAATAATTCCCGTGTTTTGATTACATGGCAATATACTGAATACTAGCCACTAGCCAGTAAATGTAAATGTTTAGACGTTAATCACAGTGAACTTGAATAACGATTACGTTTACTTAATGAATAATTGATTATAATTATTTTATGTGTTTCATTCAATGCGTTTTAGATGTTAGTTTTGATTTTATAAATTCAAATCTAGGATAGCAGGTTTAAATCCTACAACGCTACAACTGAGGACACAAAAATATTTTTAACACTTATACAGTTATTTCTCTTTCTGTAAACATTTTTTCCGCATAGAAATACATGTCTAAAACTTTCGATCATTCACTTTATATATCCGAATTACACTTAGATGGTACTTTAGAGAGGTCATTTTTCAAATTCGTCAAAAGTTGACAAAAAACGATAAAATATGTTAATACCGGAATTTTCATAAAATTGAAATTTGTTTTTTAACAATACATTAAAATAATTAATGGAGCTAGAAATTTGTAAGTTTCACAAACTATTAAAAATGATTATGAAAACACTTCATAAAAATTTCAAAAACATTTGATAAATTTTTTGTAAAGTTTAGTAAATTTCTCATTTTTTGTAAATTTTTATTTCATACAATTTTTGATTTTTGATATTAAGATTTGAAAAATATAAATATACCTAATTGACCAAAAGACTTTTTTCTCTATGTAATCGTTTAAAGTTAATATTTTGACGAAATTCGTTAGTTTCAATAAAAATTACACACTTTAAAACGTACATAAAATAAATTTGATCTTTATGAAACTTGGTACTTAGATAGAAAATAACATAGTGAATATTTTGGTGCAGTAACATTTTTTACGGACGAATAATAAAACATTTTATAAGGGCTTGAATGAATAAAAATCGAAGAAAGTACGGAGAAATTTTATGGTATACTTCTAGTTTACGAACACTCAAGAAGGTTGATAATGCTTTTTTGCCATTTCTTGTATTTTTTGATTCTGAGTACGATGTTGAGAACTAAAATCTACGTATATAAATAGTTTTCTAATTTTTCTATTTTGAAAATACAATAATTTCAGGTATTAAATACCTTCTACTTCAACTGTTTCCAACGTTGTTCTTACAATTTAGTGATCTAGTTAAAATTGAGGGATGCGACGATACCGGACTTAAACCATATACCCGGTATACATAATTTTAGCTCTTTTTCAAACTTGACTGACCAGAGGTGACATAATAATAAACATTAGTACTAATTATATTTTAGCGAATAAATGTTGATTTACGATAATAAGAGCCGATTTATTATATCGTTATGATGTTTATATTTTATTTTACTTTGAAATTATTTATTAAATATTCATTAGGTGTAAGTAAATAAATGAAAATCGATTTTTGTTTTTCGTAAATACTGTTTGTAACACGAATATAGATTATTCATAACTAGTGTTGATCATAGTGACAATTATTACTATTTTCTATTGTATATTTATTAACTGAAGCTCCGCTTAGGATCTTTTTGTTGAAGAAATGATTTATCCCTTCTTTAAAATTCAACACACCCGCTAAGAGTATACCACCCGAGGTGCGAAGAATATCTATGGGCCATGGTGTGAAGTAAGTTCTTTTTATAGGACTATACTTTTGGCAAATGTTCTTTTTACAATAAGCGTATGTAATTGGGAAAAGTTACATCACTTGAATAATTTGACGAAAAAAGATATCTAATAGTGACACAAACCGAAAGCAATACGATTTTCATTATTCAACATTTTTTTGTTCAATTCAAAATACTTGCATACTACTATTCATATACGATATTTGTTTATTACAGATTTCATGAATATTTCACGTCTAAACTACAGCTGTATAATTTCATATGCCATTAATGAATAATTAAAAAACGACTTATTATTTAGGTAAACAGGTAAATAAATATTGTCAACAAAATTTTTTTTTATCATTTACTATGAATTATAAAAACTTATATTTAGTAGTTGCGAGTTGTTGTGACACTGTCAAATAGATTACGTGAAAATAAATATCAACACAATTATGAAAATAAATAATTTTATTGAATGTATTTATAAAAAATTTCTTCTATTTTAAAATAAAATATAAAAAACGACCTACTTCCCACCTTGGGTTTTCATCTTTCCTCTAGTGGGATACTCTTGTGGGTGTATCGAATTTTAAAGAAACAATTAATTATTTCAACAATAAGACTGAGCGGAGCGGAGCTTCAGTTTACTCAAGACGCGTTTACTTAAAAATTATAGTTTGTTATAATAAAAAAAAAAAATGATTTTTTACTCGGACAGTTCTATATTTCACTAATAACTATAAAAAGTAAAAAAAAATATTTTTTGATAAAAAAAAGTGGTAGAAAAAAAATTTACGATTTTTTTTTAACGTTTTCCAAATTTCCTTGCACCAAATTATTTTTCATATTATTGTCCACCTATATTTAAATTTTCATAAAGTTTGGATTAAAAAAAGATAGTTTCCGTGTAATTTTTTCAAATTTTGGGATGATTTCCTTGAATTTTGGAAAAAACTATTGAAAATGAAGGTGAATTATGATTTGAAAAGTTGCTGGTCGAAAGTTTAGAACAAGTATTTCTATACGAATACGTTTACACGTCAAGAAAAATAAAAATAAATAAAAAAATAAACATCATTGTAAAAACACCAACTTCTGCCCTTCACTCAGAATCTAAAACAAAGTTATGGATAAAAAAGATTGTAAAATATCAGTTTCTATTTCTATTTTGTTTTGTAATACTTATTTAGGTATGTCAATATGTAATTTTTTTTTAATAGCAAAAAAATACGCGATGTAAACATTTGAGTGATAATTATTAATTGTAGGGTCGATAATTGTATCATTTTGATAAGGGTTAGTAGTGTGAGTTGTGAGTACACTACACTTGACATAAGAGTTCCCATGTTGCGGACAGTCGTTAAAACCAAGCGAGTGGCCTATAGCAGATATAAACTATAAGGGTGAATAACTTAACCAATCTTGGGTAAATTTGAAATCGACCCTAGAATTTGCTTCTAAAAAATTGAACGATTCAAATTGGCTCTCGAAAATGAATGATTTGAATTAGCTCTGAAAACATAAAATAATTTTTTTTTTGAACCGGAGATTGTTATAATATTTAATAACCCTGTATCTCCTCTACTTCTGGGGGAGGGGGGGGTATCAGTCTATGAACATAGAAAATGAAAGAATTATAATTAACTAGCAAAATCAATGGTTCTCATGTAATCACAATAATATCGGTTTTGCCCAACAAAAAACGTCATTTATTTTTTTTTCGATAACAATAATTTTTGTGCCAAAAAGTGTAATCAGTGGACAATGATAAATATTTAACTAGCCAATAGTAATAATATTTTATTATACTAAGGCGATGAGGTAGAGTTACTCGTTGAATATTTTTATTTAATTTGCAACATAGGTTATAAGAGTAACTAATAATATTAATAATTAGTTATTTTATTTTATATTAAAATAAAAATTGTATAATAAAATAATTGATTTTATTTTAAATAGTAATTAGAGAATTTTTAATTAGAGTAAGAGACTTTTTAAGCGGAAACAGACTGTTGCCGAAGCGTTTTCTAACGTCGAAAAATTAATTTCTCAGGGACGAACATTTGGACAAGTGATCAGAGACTTTGTGCGCGCTTACGAGCCACTTCAAGCGGATTTGTTACCGAGGTACAATACGACGGAAGGCCGAGAAATTTACGAAGAAAGCTATAAGTTGACCGAAGAATATTTCCCTCAGTACATCATCGAGTTAAAAGGCACGGCTGACGGGGCAGGAGTGAAATTCGAAGAGGTACGCATTTCGTATTCAATTATATCAATGAATAGACTCGCTTGATTTGCGTAATATGAATGACATTCGCGCTACATATTATTATTATTATTATTATTATTATTATCATTATGATCATAGTTGTTCCTGATGGCCTTGGACGACACGCTGATTAAGAATACGGACGCCCCACCTGAAGACAAAGGAAACGCGGTAGGATGCAGTTCGTTAATAGTCAACCAGCCAGACGCACAGGTAATAATAAAACGCACGACTACTGAGATTAATTTAGAAATGAATGATTAAGAGGGGGGAAAAAGTATTTTAAAAAAATTGTATTATATAAATCCAATACAGGTTTATATATATGGGGCATTCTAAGTGAAATCATGGGGTCGTCAGTCCCCGTAAGCTCCTGAGCTTTTGATGATCAGTTGATTCTCTTTAGTTAATGTTAGACTAATACGACGTTCATTGTTATTTATATTGTTAACATACTTTGCTCAAAATCGTATTATTTGAAGAATTGATTTATTGTTTCCTAAAAATGTAATACATCCACATACTCAGGTAAGAGTGTTGGTCCCGAGGAGCGAACTGAGCGAAGAATACCCATGGTGCGAAGTATGTCTCGTTTTCTTGTCTACAGTTTACTTATTTTTGCTTTCACTGATTTACCAGAATTTGGGTCTTAGGGACGCAATCGAAACACTGGAAACGTATGAAAGGTTAAAATGTTACGCAATCGAATAACGCCCGTTTAAAATCCGTGTGCTTCCTCCTTGTATGTTTGTGACGTGTGCATAATAATTAGAGTATTTTCATTAAAATTACATTTTGTAATTGTGCAATTTAAACATGCAAGTAATTATTGTCGTTTGTAAGGGTGTTTAAAATTAATTAAAAAGCCGTAGTATACATGTTCGTACTGCGTTTAAATAGAATCCGAGAACATAATTTTTGCGGATTAAGTGGCGTTTAAAATAATTATTGTTGTTGTTGGTATCTACTCTTAATTTATAAATATACTCATTACATAATAAATCTATTAAAATTGTAAATCACTTAACGTGTTTAGTAATGTTTAGATAATATTGTTGTGAACTGTGATATAATATCAATTAAGTTTAGTAGTTAATCGGTTTCTACTACATTTCACGTGGAAAATTAAGTAAGAAATAATTAAATGAATGCAGTTAAAAAAGTTAATTTTACATATTATGTTTGCTCATAAACTACGTCTTAATAAATATTATTTAAGTCAACTTTTATAATTTAGTTCGATTTTTGTAGTTCTCATTTATATGGTAGACCGTTATTTGTAAAGCACTCTTACATTGATTTTTCTTAGATTTTTGATCGAGTTGATCACGCAATTCTTACCCGTCTCTGATTTTGAGAATCTATTATTTCTTGGTTTTCATTGTTCTTACTCGACCAATCGAAAGAAATGGGTATTAAAAACAGTGGCAGATATCTGGGGGGAGGGGCAGAGGTTGCTTGCTCCCCTTTGAGTTTTCGTTACTAAATATTTGTTATTAAAAATATATGTATTTAGATACCAATAACTTTTATGAAAAATGTTTTGTTTAATTTCTTGTGAGTGATACTAAAAAAAAAAAAAAAAAAAAAAAAAAAAATGATAAAAATGTATTAATTAAATTATCACCCATCTATGTAGTGTGTGTATAAGGTATAAAGTAAGAATGAATATACTATAAATAGGTGATAAACATGGTGTAGGTAAGTTGCATAGATAATTTTATTATCTGTGGTAAGTCGCCACTTGCCACTTGGTATTTATCAGGATTACGTTTATTCTCATTTGTGTCTTCTTAGTTCTTATTTTAGGAAAATAATTTGTATCACACCTCTACAACCATATTTACAGCAGTTCTTTTTACAGTTATAAATTATGGTAAGGGCGGTGGTGGTGGGGTGATACTCAATTGGGACTACAAATATTGAGTAAAAATAGCCATTATATACAGTATGTAAATTAATTGGAAAGTCAGTAGTTATTACTCCTAATATGATGCAGATTTTGAAATTCCGTTTTTTTTAACATAATATGTGACTATAGTCCATCTTTTACCATGGTAAAAAAAAAATTCATAATTCATTCAAAATCGCCAAAAAAAAATTTTTGAGTATTCAAAAAACATTTTTGAAAAATTTCGAAAATAGCCACTTTGTAGAATTACTTATAAGTTAAAAAAACAATTTTGAAATCGGTTGAATTTTGAATGAATGAGAGCATTTTAATTTTCAAAAAACACAGCAAATTACATGCATAATTTCATTACAAAGGTCATGGTTGTATAAAATTGAGTTATGTATAGTAGTCAATGGGGGGAATTTTGAACATTTATAAAAATAAACAAAAATATTAATGAGTTGTGTGTACTTCATTACCTAATATCATATTATTAGTTATCTATTTAAAAGTTTAAAAATCATAAAATTTTACAATTTGCTGTTTTTTGAATATAAAATGCTCTCATTTATTCAAAATTCAACTGATTTCAAAATTTTTTTTTCTCTGAGTAACTTATATGTAATTCTATGAAGTGGCTATTTTCGAAATTTTTCAAAAATATTTTTGGCGGTTTTGAATTTTGGATTTTTTTTAACCATGGTAACAGATGGGCTATAATAAGTCACATATTGTTTAAAAAAAAAAAATGGAACTTAAATACCTGCATTATATTAGGAGTGATAACTACTGACTTTTCAATTAATTTACTTTTCGATTATTTGATTGATGTTCATATCCTTCTTCTCAATGATTTTTGTTCCACTTGAGATTTAATGAACGTTTAATTTAACCTAAGTACATCAACAAAATAGTTGGGGTGGCCAGTAAACTTATAAGGGTGGCCCGGCCACTCCAGGCCACCCCTTAGTTACGTGCCTGGTGGAGTACTAGGCTCCCCCTGGAACCCCCGTGCGGCACGTGCCGATGATAGTGAACTGTACCGATGGACTCTAAAAACGGTGTGTTACCATTGTCGATTCACAGTTACTGGGACACACGGAAGACGCGTTGAGCGAAACGATCAACAACTATTACATCATCGTCGCGAACATAGTGCCCGGCAAAGACGAAAACACCTCCAAGAAGTTCCCGGCCAGAGAGGAGAAGTTCAAAGCACTCGCGTACGCCGGACACTTGCCGGGGTACGCCAGTGGGGTCAATCATCACGGTCTGGTGTACTCGATCAACACGATATTTATCGAAAAAGCGCAGAGAGGCAAAATCCGTGAGTGTAATTTACGTAGTAACTAATAATAATTATTAAGGCCCGGTTGATAATTCCCTAACGTGTTTGTTACTGAAAAAAAAAAACCCCGAAAATATAAAAATGTATCTTTTAAATTGTTAAACTAAAACGCAAACGATTTGTTTACATTTAAAATTAATATTTACAATGAATAAGTATGTATATAAAACTATCGATTAAACTGGAAACTAATTTTAGTTACAAGTATAGTGATGTACTGCAGTTGATGTAAATATAATAAATGAAAAGAAAACAGCAAACTTTTTTACAAAATTTTCTCTAATACTGAAAAATATTGTATAATAATTGCCAAAACTGCCCCCCCCAAAAAAAAAAAAAAATTAAGTTTTATACAGTATTACGCATTATTTAAATACACTTAACCAGGAAAGTATAGCGCATAAGACGCATTTAAAGAAATAACGAATAAGTCATCGTTTGAATTTAGGGCTCGGAAGTTATGAAAGGTAAAAAAGGAAAAATATGCACGAAAATAATATAAAATATTCATTAAAAAATGTTAATTATGCAAAAAATTTAATAAATTTGCAAAAAGATTATTCAAAATATTAAAAAAAATTTTATTAATTATATAATAATATGTTAATATGCACAAATTACAAAAATAAATGTATATCTATAAATTCATAGGAAAACTGGTTGGCGTTTTGATATATTATTGAACTGAAAATTTAGTTTAAAAAATATGTTTTCAGTATTTGTAAATTTGTGAAGTATATATATTAAAGAAACAAAAATTAAATTTTTTTTTGGACATTATTAAATATGCATATGAAAATCAATGAAATACCCATTCTTTTCCTAGAATTAACCAAATAAGCGAAATATACATTTTAAATTCGAAAAATTTTAATTCGTCAGTGTGTAATTCGGATTTCTAGCTTAGTCTAATATGATTGATCAAGAGAATATAGACCAATATTATGCGATTCATAATATTCATTAAAACTTCCGAGCCTCAGTCATCATCAACCGTATACTCTATACCCAGTGTTCGAATTGAGGAGGTGCATAGAAGGATGAAGCGCCTCTGCTATTTTATAAAATTATGAAAGCACCCATATTAATTATTTTTTATAGTATATGAGTTACATAGTTTGAGGAGACGCTTATTTTTTGAAAGCTCGAGAGCACCCCTTCTTCTATTTTTCCAATTCGAACACTGCCTATACAATACTAGTATGTAATCCATAGCTCAGCGCACGCGTTCACCGACGACGTTTTTTTTTTGCTCGTGTTCTGCAGCCAGGGAATTCTTGACCAGAGCCATACTGGGCACGGAAGCCGACATAGACACTGTATTGAGCGTACTGGTCAACGAGGGTGGCGGCACGGCTGACGGATTCAACGTGAACTTGGGATTCTTGAACGTGCCCGAGGGAAAACAGCGATTGTACCACACAATCGAAGTCGCGCCCAGTCAAACGGGCGAGTATAGGTCGGAAGTCAAAATGACCGAGTTCAAAGAGGGAAGCGTCTCGTTACACACCAACAGGTACGCAACATTATGGTATGGAAATTGATAAAAAAAAATCCGATTTGAACTGATAAGAAATTCACTACTGAAAATGAGCTGTCTCTAGATGTTCGTGATAGAGACTCATCATATATGAATTCCGAGCTCTCATTGGCTGTATTACGTTTGTGATAACGTTTTTAGACGTTGATACTCGATGACATTGACGTGTATGATAATTACATTATTCAAAAATAATCAATTGAAATTAAACATAATTTTCTCCAACATTAACGATCTTAATATTATTCTAAGATGTGATAAAAAATCAACGAGAAAAATGTAAACATGTAGGTTGTTAATCTTGGAAAACTCAGCTATGGTACATTGGAATTTTCGTTCTGTTCTAAACGGGAAGTGAATTATGAGTTTGTAAATATTTTATCATCTTGATACACTGAATAATAAACTATTTATTTCAAAGGAGCTCTAATTATTTAAACAATGCAATCATAAAAAAAAAAAAACTGTTACCTAATGGTAATGACCTAAAACCCTAAAAAATTAACTAAAATAATCTAAAATAACCTAAAAAAAATGCCCAAAAGACAAAAGATGATTGTTTTGGCCGACGGCGTATAATAATAATACGCGCACGTCGGACACCGATACTTCGCGCGCACCGTCGGTACGCTTGCCGCCCGTGTCGGCCAACACTGTGTGTATGTGTGTTATATATGTGTAAATAGTCGAACAGCAGTGGTTGGGTACGCCGCGCAAATACTGTCCGACTATGTGGTGTAGGTGAGGTGTGTATGTGTGT
>JAIPRM010001523.1:0-37301 GCA_025469315.1 Stegophylla sp. TES_Ste_2020
TTCCGTTTTATTTACAAAAGTTGTCCCACAAAACTAATCCTAAAAGATTTAAATACAATTTATTAAAAAGGCACTCATTTTAGATTTTCATAAATTAATTAATTTCCATCTTCATCGGATGACATTTTGTTGACTGACGATGATTTGACTAATTATATTTTATCAGTGTGCATTCATAATGCTTTATCATGACTAAAAGCAAAATGACTAAACATGACTAAAATTCCTTCAAACAATTTTGCTTTTTTGGTCAGCCATAGATTAAATTTAAACACATAAAAACATTACTTGAAAAACATAAAATAAAATAATGAAACTAAATTGATACTTTTTTCAAATTTCTTCAAAACCTTTATTCATGCATATTGTATACTGTACTTTCTAAAAAAAACTTATTAATTCATTTTACGATTATAATTGATCTAATGGTATCCAAAAGATTTCTAGATTCTTACATTATTTTATTCAATAATTTCATTTTAAAAATTTCAAAAATTTTAAATCAAAAGTAAGTCAAAAAACGGGATTAATGTGGGACAGACTTGAAATTACGGGACAAAAAGCGTCCTGAGAGAAGTTTGTCAGGACAACAGGACTCAGAGCCGAAATAAAGGATGATCCTGTGTAAAACAGGACGTATGGTCACCCTATTATATACGGTATGCACAGATACGTATATAATATGATGCGGAATCGACTGCAACAGTGCACTACTCGACCGATAATTCGGAAGAGAGCGGCGGACACAGACGAGAAATACGCTGTTTGGGAAACACGTTTTATTTTTATTTTTTATTTTTTTCCCGTGCTACCGGACGTCTCGGTTTTCGAGTTCGGGAAGACGCGGGCGCGAGCACGGATGCAACCGACCGAGATGCACACACACACGCAGCGCAACATCGATATTATTATTATTATTCGTGTACACGGTGGCTGAGGCACGATGACCGCGGGATAAAATATATTATTATCGCGTATCGCGCGCGTTTGTGTGTGTACGTTATAATAATGTTATTGCGGGTCAGCGACAAGCTACAACTGTATGTAAAATATTAATATCAATAATAATAATAAATACGTGTATATTATTATAAGGTCTTCCGTATTGGTCTGAACACGAGTGCGTCCCGTACACCTAGTGGTCTGCCTGTGCACTGCCAGTATAATATTATTATTATGACGTGTGTGTGTGTGTATGTTGTACACTTATTATAATAAGCATAATATTATAGTAATATTATTTTATATTATACGCGCGCACGGATGGCAGCACGCGAAAACACGAATCTCGCTGTGTTTGAACGTTGTTGTACGAGTTGTGTGTATGTGTTTCAGTGCTTGTACTTGCTATACCCACTTTAAAATGATTATATTTATTTATTTTAGCTGCATTAAAAATGAATTATTAGTAAAATAAACTCATCACGCCTACTGATTGCAATTTCACATAATATTATGCAATAACTTCCATTTTCGAATAAAATGTTCATAAACTTGTATGGGTATTATATAATGTATATTTATATATAAAGTACCTATATAAAGCGAGTGTCCCATGAAGATGTAATACTCATGTTAAAGTTATATTATCATAAGCTATTAAGTATATCATATAAATTTGTATTATTCATACATTTGAATTTTTGAATGTTTGAACATTTGAATGTTCATAGAAAAACTTATTTCTTTACCTTATTTATCTACGAGATTTTTAAGTTTTTTAATTTTCTTAAATGGCAACCACTACTTTTGATTCTAGGAGATTATAAGCATTTTATATTAATTACAATAGTGGGGTGGAGAAAAAGAGGTATCTTGTATAAGTGTACTACTATCACTCCGGTACTATAGTCAATAAGCTACAAATATTCATAATTCTAAATATATAAAACATATATATATAAATTAAAATTTACAAAAACTGTATTATCTTTCAAAATATTAAGTTAAAAGTCATGGTTGTTTTTGAGAAAATTAAAAACTTAAAAAATATCTTAGGAAAAAATATTTAAAAAATATATTTATTCAGACAAATTTAATTTCACTAGTGTTTTAAATCGTGCATGAAAAAAATCAAATGCATTTTTTATATAGGGTGTGGCAGTAGGTTCTTACGAATTTAAGTTTATAAATCAAGAATTAGAGACACTCGAATTTCAGTATCTTGAAGTTTCTGCACGTTAGATTTTTCATTTTTAGTTCCAATCGTTCTTTATTGGACTTACGTGTTAATTTATTTCGGTATGTCGAATATATTATGATTATATAATAATTTGGTACCCGCCGCTTATTATGATTCACTAACTCGAATATACGACAGATAATATAAAATATACGATGTCCAAGAAATTAAGTTTACTAGTAAACTTCGAAAATATGCTCAGCAATAGTAAGAAGTTCTTGAAAACAATTATTCTGTACTTAATATTTTAGGTTATTTTATGAACAATACTTAGACAAATAAACAAAAATTGACATATTTTCCACATACGTAGAAATGTTTTCTAATAATCATTGATAAATGAAATATATTATATTATTCAAAATATATGTATACAATAACTAAAATTAATAAATTGTACATTAATTAAAAAAAATGTGTCCCAAAAAATACACCCACCAAGAATATTCCACCCGGAAAGTGAAGTATATCCATAGTGCGATTGGTGCGAAGTATGTCCAGCCATTTATAAGACAAGGTGTGTGGTGAAACTTTCCCACATTTTAGTTTGCTCCCAGATCAGACGTGAAACTTATAAATTATAATTTATTTATGACTACGTCACCGTGTATATGTGCTCGTGTGAATCGATACAATAATAATCCGACGGAAAAACACTGCGGGCTTACACGACCACTGAGTGTTTTTATTTATGTCAGTGCTAAATAATAAAAAAATAAATAACAACATCACTGATATTATTATTATTGTAGTTATTATCGCCGGTATGCTCGTAATATAGTAATAGTGGTACGCACGTACCACATTCGAACGCGGGCTTACAGTATACCCACAATTTATAAATCCTCATGGCACATAGGTATCATATACCTGTTAAATGTGTATGAAGTTTGTCCTAAAAGTTAAAAATGCACAAATTCATAGTATTTAATGTAGAAAAGTCGCTTATTTGTTGGTGTAAAAAAATTGTTTATTTTGATAAATGCACCAGAAAAATATTTAAAATTACAAGTCAATTGATTTGAATTAAGGAGAAAAAAATATTCTGTAAAAAAACTTCAGTAAAATATCCATAGGTTAATTTATCGTGTAAATTTACCGTGCTTACTAGTCTAATCATAGTTTTTTTTTTTTACCTGGTAATATTTTACGTAGAAAATAAATCGAATCCTCGACAATACTATTTTTTTTTTGAACTCATGGTAATTTAATTCATAAGATACTTTGAAGAGGTTATCACTCAATATTTTCAACAGTTTATCCAAAAACGAAAAATAATTACTGAAAATTTGAGTAAAAACGGTAAAAGATACCTTAAACTAAATAATTATTGAATTGATTTCATAAATATTAAACTAAAAGTGTTAGAAGATTGAAGTTTTCACCTATTACAAATATTAAAAAGCAGTGTACCTATTAGCATTAAGTACCTAAAATTTTATAACTTTTGAAATGAATATAGAATTTTAGAAACATACGGATTTTATAATTTTTTTTCTAATAAATAGATATGTGTATTTCTGATATTATATTCTGAAATTTTAATACAGACTTACTCATATATTATATTTCTAATAGCTCTGTTAAAATTTTATAAATCATCTGTAATTTTTTTTTTTTTTTTTGAATGGTCATTTACAGTAAAAATTAATATTAAACTGTTCATTTTCACTTAGAATAAAAACATTTGCAACGTAAGAATGTCATTAACCTATTAATTCTTGATTTTGTAGGCTGTTTTTTTTTCAGCCAAAAATGTTTATCCTCGGTCCAATTTTCTTAAAATTTGGTTTTATAAATATTTTTTTTTTAAGTGTTTACATTTATAATTTTGGCACAAATTACTGTTTAAAAGTTAATATTTAATATTTTTTTTCAATTTGTTGTTTTATAGGTTGAAATTTGTATACAAATAATATGCTCATACACAGATCTATTTGCATTTACTTATTGTTAAAATTATAAGAGCTTCAAATTTCAAAGCACCATAAAATCGGTCATTTCAAAAACAACATCAGTCACTATTATTATAAAAATTACATTTTGTCAAATTTTGAACCTATGTACTTAGTTACATATTCCTTGAAAAAACTACATAAGTCAAACTATTATATAATAAAAATATAGGCCATTTAAATTTTAAGTCACTGCGAAAATAACATTAGTTTTCAGGAGTTATTAAGTTATTTTTAATTTGCGTAAAATTTCAATTTTATAACCTATTTTGTTTTTAAAATGACCGATTCGATTATTCTGTTGTTAAATTTCTATGCATTTCTATGCATTTCTATATTTAATATAAGACTAACAATTGTTGACCTGTATTATAAACTAAAGCTCTGGCCGGAATCGTTTCATTGAATAAATGACTTAGCGTTTTTTTTAAAGTTCAACACACCCACCAAGTGTATCTCTCTGGAAGAGCGAAGAATATCCACAGCGCGAAGTATTTCCAGATTTTTTATTTAGAAAATTTGTTTTTCTCCCAGCGCAACCAAATGTTATGATAAATGATTCGCGTGACCAGTGACGGTTTAAGACCCTTTAATGAGCGTCCGGTTGTGCTTAGAGCGTGTTTGCTATTTCGTGCCGGTCGGATAAACGGAAGTGACATAACGCGCGCTGACGTCCTATTTAAAAAAAAAAAAAAAAAACACGGATTCGAACACGGTTGGTACCCGAAGTACACGCGTGCATGTAACTGCTAATAACACCATGTAACGTTTAATAATATAATATTATTATGTCGTTAGGACGCGCCGACGTCGAGTCAGGATGCGTAGATAGTAGCTCAACAATATGATTATTATACTATTAATAACGACGACGTCGTCGGTTACGCGAGACTACTGGGTCGCATATGAGCATTCTAGCGACGATTTCGGCACAAAAACACTGCTAAGTCATTAAATTGACCGATTCGAATAATTCGCGGTATCGAACTTTGTTATATTATATGAGTCGTCATACAGTCCATCATAGACGCAATTAGGAAGGGGCTTGGGGGACTTGGGGGGCTAAGCCCCCTCAAAACTATTCATAATCCTCCCAGATTTTTTGAAAATGGCATTAGATTAATGCCTTTAGGGGTAATAAATAAATCAAATAAACATATTAGCCCTCTCCCTCAAAAAAAAAAAAAAAAAAATATTTTCCTAGTTGCGCCAATGCAGTTCATCAATAGTTCAACGACTAACGAATGGTATTTTATATTATAAACGTCTTGTAAAGACTTACAGGGCCGTTAGTTCGTTTACGGCTCCTGTAAATATAACTGGGTGTTGCTTGAACGCCCGATAGTGTTATAGGATATGTAAATTATCACCTATTGGACCTGTAAACTACAGATTGAATTTTGTTTCGATAATTTTTACAGATCGGCTTATACGGTGATAAAGGACATAATCAATGTTAATAAAAAGTGGTTTAATTTCCTCTTCCGATAGGTAATCGCGGATATCTTTAGATATTACAATTATTTAAGCAACACTGCTTTTTATTACAATACCAACAAAACTTTAAAGCATGATTATGTTACAGAGTCTTTGACATACTTACAGACGAGTTTTTATGAGACCCGTCCAAAGACTGTAATACAGATTTAATTTCATTTTAGTGTTTATGTTCTGTTAATTACAACCATTTTGAATACACATTATTTTGCTATGCTAAAAATGACTTAAAAACTAAAAAAGTGCAAAATTAAAAACCGTAATTGAAACTAGTTACTAATTAAAGCACGTTTTGTTCTTGAATATCTATATCCTGTAAATCACAGATTATTAATGCAAAATCCTGCACTATCCTGGTCCTAGTCAGTGGCGGATACAAGGAGAGAGCAATTGGGGCAATTGCCCCCCCCCAAAATAGGGGGGGCAATAGGTTCACAACATAGGTTTTCTGACTGTAAGAAATAATAAAAATGTACCACCATTTTTTTTTTCTTTATACTTGCTTTTGTATCTACACAGTCGAAAATTAGTTCTCATTTTTTTTACAGTTGTTGAACACCCAAAATGTATTTTATATCACCTATTTTTTTTATTTAAAATTTCCTCTCACGTTCATTGCGTTCATCCGCCCCTGGTCCTAGTCATTAGTCGTGAACCCCGTCTGACTGACTATTTTTCTGGTATTATTCACGGGAACTCATTCTGGATGCGTGCTGATACGGACTCGGGAACGCTTATACGCGACCCGGGTCGGATATGATTTCTTGAAAGTCCGCCGCAACCGCAATATTTCATTATTTAGACGTTGATGGAAAAAACGAAAAAAAAAAATCGAAAATATAATATTACGTACCACAAAATATATAGGCGTTCGCGCGTCCGAAACCGGTTGTACCCACCCGGTTGTCGTCAAGTATAATATTATAAATATATGTTTATTTTTTCTTTTTTAAATCTAATTTTTCGTAATTAGCGACCGCGGTAGTGTGCGTAACGACGATAATAATAGTAATAATAATAATAATAATAATAATCGTAATGATAAAAATAATCGTATCGCCGCGCGAAACCATTGCGAAAAAGATTATATTACAATATTATAATAACATCTTAACGCGTATTTATTACAGGTGTATATAATCACATTATAATAACGTTATTTTGGGGGATAATGCAGCAGGCGGTGTTATTTACGCGCATCCGTATCACGTAATATTTAATACCTAGCAATTAGGTTGTTAGGATGTTTATGATTTCGCGCTTGTGATTTTTTTTTTCTAGGTCACCCAACGCCGCCGTGGCAGTCTCCGGTAGAAATGCGTTTCGCGATGTCTATATTTGGCGAATACCGACGTGTTTTATTTCGCACGTTTTCCGATTTTTATTTACGAGTAGCTACACTCGTATTTCACGCGGCAACAGAGGCGGATTTAACGATTTGCCGCCCTTAGGCAAAATACCATTTACGCCACTTTTTTTGCCGTATTTTTTTAAACTATCAATTTTTTGTTCCGTGCGTTTTCGGAGACCGCATAATCGATTTAAAAATAATTATATTCATATTTTTTTTTTCCTGTAAGCAACATTTAGGATAGTGAAAATGCTTCAGTATTCAGGAAAACGATGCCAAAAAGTTTGAAATAATAAATGATAGGTACTATACGGCCATCTCTATTTAGAGAATTTTTTTAAATTTTCTTTAGATTTTTAGATTATAATCAAAAATTTTAAGTTCTAAAACTTCAATGAGTCTTTTAAAATACTCAAAATTTAAAAATACAAAAAAAATGTAAGGTATAACATGTTCCAATTGGAAAAATAATTTGTTGTAACTAGGCTACAGTGTATTTAATTAAAATTAAATACACCATTAATTAAATACACCATAAGTACTTTTTCACACAAACTATGATAAAAGTTTTAGCTAGAATCAATGTAAATATAAAATATATTTATGCCGTAGTGACAATGAACACAATGAGATTTTGTTGAAACTTTTTAAATAGTGAAACTATTATTAATGGCTAATACAGAAATGTTTTTTTAATAAATACAAAATGCAGACATTTAAAAAACATCTTCCAAAATGCATGGAAAATACATTCTTCCTACCAATCAGAAATATAGAATGTAGAAAGTCATACTTGTACGATTTCGCCTCTTCTATACATTTGCCGTCATATACAATTGTTGTTTAAGACAAATAGAACCGTAACAATTAAGCATATAAAAACAATTAAATCCATTATTTTTTCTCGTAAAAATGTATTATTAATATTTATTATCATTATAACTTTATGTAAAATATGGTTTAAAGAAAGTTACTTACCGGGGAACGAGCAATGAATACACTGTATTTATAAGTATTTATTTGAATTTATAAGCCAATAAAATGTATGTGTGAAGGGTATTCAAGCGATTTTCCCTACCTTTAGAAGTTAAGACACAGTGGCATAAACTGGAGATAGCAAAAAGTTGCACTTGTGACTCTCTAACAAATATAGAAGTCACATTACAACACTTTGCTAGTCCATAAATGTCAGTGATATCGCAAATTCAATTATTATTGAAAAGTACCTATTTTGTTGTAATTCCCATAGCATAACCGAATTTCTTTTCATTACCTCATAACTAGTGCATTTTTGTCTATTTTCAGTTATTCCCTATAATAAAATGTATTATATTATTTCGATTATAAGTTATAATAGTAATATTTTATAACTAGTTACTAGTGGGTACGTTCGGTATATTTTTGATATATTTTTCTTCCGATTATTGTTATTATTGTGAAGCTTTCAGTGAATCTATGGGTTTTTGACAAATTTTGAGACCCCCAATATTCTGCCAACTTACGCCACTGCCTAGAGTCTATATAAATATAGTGATATAAGATTATGTATGAAACAATGGATGTATTGATTTTACTGTGGCGTCTGTAAACACTTTTTCGAGAGTAGATTAATCAATATAAAACAATAGTTTCCAAATTCCCAACCTTTTTGGTTGTATGGCCCACCAATTTTGTAAAAAACATTTTGAACACACAATATATATATATCCACTGTTATCAAAATTCTAAGTTTAAACGTTGATAAAAAAAGTTAATTGACAAAACAATTTTTGAGATTTTTTTAATTCTATTTTTAGTATAAATTTTTCCACTTATAAAGTCGAAAATTTAAAACTTTACTAAAAAAATTCTAAAAATACAGTATTTTCAAAATTCTATGATGAAAAATAGTTAAATCGTAAGTTAAAAGATAAAATAAAGGAAATTAAAGTAAAGTAGGTAAATTAAAGTAAAGTAAGTAAAACAAAGCAAAGTAATGTAAAGTAAAGCAAAGATAAATAAAGTATAGACAAGAAAGTCGGACCTACTTTGCACACGGGTATTTTTCGTTCTTCGGGTCAGATACTCTTGATGAGTGTGTTGAAAATGACGACTATTATTGTTCTTTATATTATTAACTTCCTTCGTTTAGAATCATATTATTAAAGAAATGACTTATCGTTTCTTTAAAATAGTATATACCCACCAATAGTAAATGACCCGAAGAGCGAAAAAAACCCGTGTTGCGTACTTACTTATCTTTGTTTTACTTAACTACATATTTTACTATACTTTACTTTTTAATCGTATAAATGTAGTAATATTTTTAGTAGTAGGATTTTTTTTATTATTATTATTATTATTAATTGGAACGAAAGTTATTGACCGGGAGAAACACACTGTACACTGCGGGTACATCTTATTCGTGTGTATAATTATACGCACAGGTACACCAAATAGAAGTGTGCGTGTGCGGGCACTATAATAATATCAATATAAGTATATATAATTTGAGTCTTGTTGCACACGTGTGCGTACGTATTTTTTTTATAATCATAATAATATATTCCTTCTGCTGGCGGCGCCGCACTCTTTTCAATAATACATCGCGAGAACGGTCCGGCTGCCATTAATTCACATCGTTTAATTTATCATTAATTGTTTGATCGTTGTCGTCGTCGTCGTCGTCGGCTATTTGCCCGTTGCTCTTTGCCGCGAATTCATATTAAAACGTTATCGCGTAATATTTTATTCGTTGTTGTTCGCATTTTGCTTTTTACATAGTGTAAACCAGGGGTGGCCAACTTAAATAGACTTGCGATCGACTTCTGAGTTTTTCTAAGTAGTCGCGATGACCAAAAAAAAAAAAAAGGTTGTCAAAAAATATATTGTACAATGACCATGCGTGTTACACTTCTTTTATTACTTTTTATGTACAATATAAATTCACAGTTTCACACTACACGTATTTTAATATATTTGATTACACATTATTACTTTTAACTTATACTACAACTATACAACTACTTTTATTTAATAATTCTATGAGATGTTTGCGCTTACATTTGATTTGATAATTTCACAAATTCTGGGATGTATGACGGCAAAGCTAATCTCAAGCTATCTTCGGAATGCATATCAGTCAAACATAATCGGGACTTAGTTTTGATTTGAAGTAAATACGAAAAAGCATAGATATGTCATTCACATAGATATGTCGATCTAAAACGATATATTGACACAGTATATCGTCTTAAATTGGGAAATTCTTCCTTGCTTACCAAGTGAAAAAAGTTATTTTCTGACGATCTAGCTTTTAAGTAGACGCTGCATCACATAATGATCATCTCATAGTCAAGAGATATTTCGTCAATTCGAAACAACTGTGCGCCTTTTTTTGCAGTCATCTGGGTATTAAAGTTCTCTCTAAATGGGAAACTGATAAATGGGATTACATCTTCAAGTTTCTTGAAGTCATTGAATCTTACATCAAAATCATCAACAACGGCTTTGATTTCTGCCACATACTTTTTCAAATCGAAAATAACGTCAGGATATTTACGAATGTGGTCTTCTAAGTTGGAAAATCGTTATACATTTTTTTTCACGAGATCTCTAATAAGAATCAATGCATTTGCCTTGAATGCCAAAATACAGCTTATTAAATCAATGATTATTATGTTTTTCCCTTGTACTTCAAACTTAAATTACTCAAATATCCCGTGAAATCTGCCAAAAACGCTATATCACAAAGCCAATTAGCATCACGCATTTGAAAAAAACTATCACCTCTTTCCTTAAAAAATTGACCAATATCATCCAATAAATCACGAAATCTTTCATCGTAGAATTGAACGTAAGAAACATAAGTGGCTTAGATTATGTGTTATAACTTGAAACGCAATACAAGAATAAGATGAAATTAATTTATACTAGGTATATATGTATACATTTATTATATTTACTGTTACTGTCATTAGCGATTAATTCGATTTATCAATATTTATTCGGACGCCATAAAGGCCGTTAAAAAGAATTAAATCGGGATATACATTTGACTATCGATCAAATTACGTGGTCCGAACCTGTAGCTATACGATAGTTACTCGATATCAGTGGTATAATTTCGTTTTTCATTGTTATTTATTGCCTTTTTCTAAATCTAATTTTTATATTCGTGGGATATACAATGATATACAAACTTACAAAATAAAAATAATATTTTATTTGTTTTCTGAAAAAATTTCAAAATTTAAGAAAATGCGAAAGAGTGTCGTGATTAACCGGTCGGCCACTCCTGGTGTAAACAATATAATAATCGCGGAACTCGATGCATTCGCATTTTTTTCCCCTTTAACGACTTTGTACGATACGCTCTTCTTTATAGAAATTCGATTTACGTCATACGAAATTCAACAGTATACAAACTATGTTATTTGTAAGTTTCGAAGTTCTACGGCAATATTTTGGAGACAGCTCAAAAATGTATTTTGTATGAAGATCGTATATGTCAGTAAATGTTTCGTGTTCGAAAATACATTTAAATTAAATTTTGGATTTGATAACAATTTTTGAAAAGTCCTTGTTATTTTCAAAAAAAAAATTTCTTAGCATTTAGATAGGCCTCTTATCAAATGTCCTTAGTTTTGAAGTAATCCAAAAATTATCAAAAACATTATTTAAAGCCATTAAACAATTTCAAAACTACAATGCCCCACGATCTATAGTTGTCTTTTATCATTTGTTAATATAAAATCCACCATAAAAATATGTTTACAAGGTAGTAAAGCATTTCAATACCTCCGACCAGTGGCTACATTAGCCTCAATTTCTGATTGTGCAGAGAAAGCAAATTTTCTCATTTTGAACCAATTAAAATTTCTACTCCCATTCCAAATCCCCACTTGATAAACAATTTATAATCTTTTTCCAATTTCATTTTAAATTACTTTAAAGTCAATTTATTGAAAAAATCATTTACCATTTCTTTTAAATTCTACACACATAAATATGAAGACACGTGACATAAAACAGACACAGTCGTAGGACAATGATTGCAATTTTGTGTATATTTCTTTAGTAAACAAATGTTGACTTTCCAAAATAGAAACAATAAAGCATACATACATAAATTTTCTGGTGATGCAGGAGTATAAACTTGAACTGCAACATTTTAAATGTGGAGGTGCAGTTGATACATTTGCACCGCCCAGTTTACGCCACTACCTCGGACTTCCACTTTCATTATTTTACGGACTTTTAATGCTTCGGACAAATTGATACACAATAAATTTTGAACACATGACAGTCGAACATTTTATATTCGAACACAATATGACCTCCAGACTAATCATACCAGCTTGAACTGTTAACTCACTAACCAGTATAGTAACCATAATCATTTTTGCCCAATTTTAATGAATCTTACAATTTTTATATATATATAAAAAATTTTATTTATATTTTTTTTTTTTCATTTTGTGGGTATGATTTGAGTTATTATAGTCGATAGCAAGTTTTTTTTCTGTATTTAAAACTGAGTACCTACCTATTCAAAAAATATATTATCTAAGACCAATTGTTCATTAATTGTTATATTACTGAGAATAATAACGCAATCATTCAAAACAAAAGGACCATTAATTAGTTTTTGTGAGTCTATAAAATATATAAGTTTGTATCGTGTTGTGTTAGAAAGCAAATATTTAATGCTAATAATTACTAGGTATCAAAACAGCATTGTTCGACGAATTGTGAAGTTTATAAGTCATTTTGAGTTTTAAAACAAATTTTACTTTGTTTTTTTTTTCAACTTTAATTTTAGGATTTTAAGAATATTATATAATAATTGATTTTGAATGTTGAAAATTTGTCTTCCTCCAAACAAATTTTTGTCCAGTAATAGCATATTTTACCTTTTTCACTCAAAAACTTTAGTACTTTGAAATAACTATGACAAATTAGGTACAAGCAATCAAAAACAATTATTATCTGTTTTACATTTAATTTAGATAAATTTATCGAGATAAATATAAATACATTTTAGATTTTGATTCGCAACTCTGCGTGTATAAAAAATAGCAATATAGGAGTTCCTCTGCATGCTACTTTTTTTTTTTTAGTTTACCATTGGAGTAAAATAAATTCGAGTCTTATTTGTTTAAATTAAATTTGATCGTGGTGCGAAAAAAAATTCTTTAGAACTATAATAATTATATATTACGAATTAAAAAATTTTGAAAGTTACATTTATTTAAATTCTACTAAAAGTTTTATTTATCCTGCGAACATCTGTTTTTACGAATATTTGTTATGAAGAAAAAGAAATAAATTAAGATCTAGGTTAATTTTTTTTTTCTTTTATTCAGAAAAATTTACCCACGGTATCAAGATCATTGGGAGTTAAACTTCTTTTTTTTAAATTTATTCAAAAGTATTTACAAATAATAGATAATAGATAATATTTATAAAAAAATAGATTTATAATCATAAAATGATATCAATACATAAAATGATTTATAATCATAAGAATTACATACACATATAATGTGTATATACTGCTAATCTATATTTAAATTTTCATCAAGTTTGTATTAAAAAAAGATAGTTTCCGATTCTGTTTTATCGAATTTTGTGTAGTTTTTCCCAAATTTAGAGAAAGCTATTGAGAATTTTAAAAAATGACCTTTTAAAAGTACCATCTAGAAACAAATCGGGATTCAAAAAGTTGTTGATCGAAACTTTGGAATAAGTATTTCCATACGAGGCAATCTCTATATTAGAATAAAAGAAATCATTGTAAAAACATTAACTTTTTCTTTCCACTCCAAATCTAAGATGTTTTCAAAACAAATAACGCCAAATACAAATGGATGCGCTCAAAAATGAATGTGTTAAACACTAAAAATTCCAGGCCTTAGGTGGATACACCAGGTAAAACACAGTTTCTCGAACGTACCACGTCTACGCATTAAATTTTCGAGATACATCTCAATAGTTTCGTAGACGAAATATAATTCCGTTTGAATTTCGGACGGTTCTAGACGAATCGTTTATTTTACGGCACATTTTATTCCCTCCTGTTGCGTACGATAAATCACGCGTGCACGTTAGAAACGTTAAATCATACAATCAAAGCCAATTTAACATTCATTGAAATATAATAATAATAATGTATACGGGCACAATGACCGCGGGTTAGATGTTACACACACACGGGCGTCAGCCTCGCTCATATATTCAGTCGCGATCTCTATATCAATCTCTGTGGAGTACACTGCACTCGCGTATCTTATGCGTATATCTTTAGTGGTGACTCGGTGACCTCTGTCGAAAAAGTTTTGCCATTTTTATTTTTCATTCCGAAAAACTTCACACAACGCTGTTCAAAGATCAAATACGGTTTCGTATTACGTAAATTTTTGTTCAAGTGCGCGATCAACAAATATGGATACAGCCGTAGGGGTAAGCGATGAACAGGCCAAATGGTTTGGTTAGATATTTGTATGACATTATCGAAATTCGTTATACGATTTTGAATATTAAACTTTTGAACGATCCTTATTTTCGCGAAATCTCGCAGTAGACGATAAGTTTGTCAAGCGCAGGGTCGAAGCAATTAGCACTTAATAATACGTCGAAATAAGTGTTTAAAATCATTGTGATAATCACTCAAATATACATTTTATAAACATAAAAATATGCAAATATTGATCTAAAAATGATTTCCCTACTCCAGTAATAGTAAAATAATAATAATAATAATAATTGTTAAAGTTTACTATCAATCACAGTGTTTTTAAAAAGTAAATGGTATTGCAATTGGTAAAAAAATAAAAATATAGTAATATTTTTTTTATAAGCATAAAATTCGTTTTATTTACAAAAATTTTAATGACGTAACGTATTTATACATTAGATATATATATTTGAACAGGCCAAAAATTGGTATAATTAGTAATTACATAATACAAATTTCATTTCACCATTACGAATTATACCTAATAACCCAACATTAGCATATAGTACCTAACATGCTGGCATTATTGTTATTTTGTTATTCGTTAATTATATTGTCCAATATGCCTAACTCGAGTCGTTATAAGAACAATTTTTGTTCAAGCAAAAAATGTAATTGTTTAATCAAAATTACATACGTATACAAATACCGTAACGCCAGTATATATTTTTGATTAAATTAATATTGACAGTTTCTGACAAGCCTTTACGTAACGATTAAATGTGACGGTAGATAATTACAAAATAAATACATAATTTATTAATAGAGATACGGAGGAATCAATTAACAATAGAAATTTAAATTATTCAATGAAATTGTTTTTAATTTTTCCAATCGACGTTATTCGTTTCACCAGAAAACCTGATACGGACGGTATGTATTAAATATAATTATATAATAATACGATAAAAGTAGTAGTAACAACTACTTCAGGTTAAACACCTGAAAATCGTTAGAATATTATTTACAAGCAATTATCTTGACATAAATACATATATTTAGTATAATTTGTTTGATTATTAACAGTTTCGTAGAAAAATTGATTTAAAAAAATAGTCACGTCAGCAAAACGAATTAATTAAATATATAAATTATAATATAATGATATTTATTAAAATTTTAAATTAATTGTAATCCTCACAAGCTATCAACGAAAATTCAGCATACAACATATTTCGAAGGCGTTTTAAAATAGGCAAATTTACTACTCCGATGTAAATTAAGAATTAATTATATAAGTACGTTTAATTAAAAATAAACAATAAAATACCTAATTTATTTGTAATTAACAAGAGTATGATACTGTAATAATTTGTGGCTAATTATCATGAGAGTACTATGGTTAAAGTCAGACTGATTTTTTTTTTTTTAAAAAAGGTACGCAGTTTGGGGAAGGGGTAATAAATGTCAACCTTTGTTTACCTTTAAGTACAAAGAAAAATGTTAAAGCACATGTATAAATAAAATAACGTTGTAGAAAATACTGTTTTTCGGAAAAAATCATGTGTTCTTACTATTTAATATTTATACATGTTTCGTTGAACATCTTGTAGAAAAATAACTTTTATTATTTTCATGTCTATAATATTGTTTAGTAATTTACATCAAAGTCAAAATAATTAAGCTTACTTAAATGTATTCCAATCGAAAATACCAATAACCAGATGATAATACTCCACAGTAATTCAGTAATACCAAAGGCTCAATGTTCAATAAACAATGAATAATACTGTTTAATAGATTATCATTAATGTATTGAAAGTAATTCTCTACGTATTTCAATTAATTGAATGACTTTTAGGAGGAAAAGCTGTTTCATAAATACTTATATTATTTTTTCAACTGCACTTTAATTGTCTGTTTGGCCTCTGCGATCGAAAAATTGTATTCGTTTCTTTAAATAATATAACCAAAAAGCCAACATACTCCACACAACGGATATTCTTCGCTCTTCGGGTCAGATACTCTTGGGTGGTTTGTGGAATTTTAAAGAAACGATAAATCATTTCTTCAATAAGACTATTCTGAACGAAAGAACTTAATAATATAAAGAACAATAATGATATTCATTTTCAATACACTTACCAAGAATATCTGACACAGAGAACGAAGAATATCCGTGGTGCGAAGTATGTCCGATTTTCTTGCCTTTACTTTAGGTACTTCCCTTCACTTTAATTTACTTTGTTTTATCTAATAAATAAGAAAAGGAAAAGAAAATAATACGAAAATAAATTGTTTGAAAAATGTCTACAAATTCTTTTTCACATTTTCAAAATTTTCTTGCGTCAAAGTGTTTCTTATATTATTGTTTATCTGTACTTATATTTTCATAAAGTTTGGATCAATAAGTGATGGTTTCCGAGTGTCATTTTTATCAAATTTTGACTAGTTTCGCCAAAAAAAAATGAAAGAATTGAGAAATCCAAAAAATGACCTCTCTAAGGTACCAACTAGAAGCAAATCCGGTTTCAAAAAATTACTGATTGAGACTTATGAACAAGGAGATCTATACGAAAAAATGTCCACAGAAAAAAAAACAAAGAAGAGAAGAAACAAAAGTTGATCAAGCTCCACTAAGAATAGTTTTATTGAAGAAATAATTTATCATTTCTGTACAATGTAACACACCTACTAAGTCTCATCTGAGAACCGATGAATACCCGTGATGAGAAGTATGACCGGCTTTTTTATAATTAATTTATTTTATTAAATTATAAAATAAATCTGTTTGAAAATAGTATGACTTCAGCTTTTCACCGATTAAAAAAAGGTATAGATCTGAAATACACTTTGTTCCTTAACGAATTTTTTAACCAATGTTAAAGGAAACGCGTAGAATATTGAACTTGTATAGGTCATCAATTATGGATACAGCTAATTTACCAACTAGATGGGTGTCACCACTCATCTCACGCATTTTTCGACTCGAACAATTGGAAAGACACGATAAACGTAGACATTGGTCGAATGACCTCGAATTAAATTCAAATCAATTATTCAACAGATTTCTTTTTTAACTCATTGTTCATTTCTATAACTCATTTATTAATTACCCAGAAAAAATATCTTAAGTAGTTATAACTTTTAGTGCCACGTTTATTAAAATATTATACAATAAATAAAATGATTTAGAATATGTTTCCGGTAAAGAGATGATAAAGAATGATATGATAAGAAAAAACTATCTTAAATTTGAATATAAACTATGCGTAGGTACTTAAGTTTTTCGTGAAATCAGTTTAATAACTTGAAAGTAACTTCAACATTTATAATTCTAGAAATTTGAATTTTTCAACGCAATCAATAATATGATACAGACTGAAAAAGAAAGCCGGACATATTTCGGCCACGGAAATTCTTCGCTCTTCGGGTCAGATACTCTTTGTAAGTGTGTAAAAATTTAAAGAAACGATTTTGTTCGTACGAAATTTTATTATATCAAAATATTTCTAATAAAATTCCCTACCTATGTATCAAGTTTAAAAAAGATTGGTTTAACCAATTTTTTTTTTTACATACGTTAAATTTTACGCATTTATCTTTACGCGTTAAATCTTTCTTCTATTATTTATGAAGTATTCATTAGGTGTATGTGAATATATGAAAATCAATTTTTTTTTTTCGTAAATGTTGTACGTAACAAAGTAATTTATAGTTCAACATATAAGTTCAATTCTTCAAAACTGATAATTATTATTGTGTATTAGTTGAAGCTCCGTTCAGATTTATTTTATTGAAGAAATTATTTATCATATCTTTAAAATTCAACTCACCCACCAAGAATATCCCATCCGAGAAGCGAAGAATACCCATGATGGGAAATATGTCCGGCTTCTTTTTTGCTTATTCTGCCCACGCATATTCGTATTTTGTTTGTATTAATTATTATATTCAGTGAAGCGACATAAATTTTCTAACGAAATTATAAGCAAAACGGATCTAACAAAAATAAATTATAATAATGTATTCAGTGGTGTTCATATTAGCAACTAAAAATGCAACTGCATGACATATTATCAAGTGTGAGGTACTATAGAATACTGGTATAAAATGATAAATTATTTTTATTTTACATTTTTATTTTTCTCGGGTCAAAATGTTGAAGTTACATCACCTATCATCCTATATAAACTAGTAACTACTATCAACCTACATCATTCACGATAACGTCGACCAATATTTATTTACAATAATACTACGGGATGAACTTATTTCACATAATTTCTTGTACCACATTCATACACACAAAGTTTGACAATAACTTGTAAAAAAATTAAATTTTTGATGAAAATGTACAAATACAATAGGTTATTCTTCGTAACTTAATTAGTTAGTAGTTAGATTCAATTCACTAAACGTTTAATAATCTAACTAGTTGAATTGGATTTATGAAATTACCTAATTTAATGCGTTGAAAACAAAAAGTAAGAACCTTTTATTTCCAAATGAATAAAACAAAGTGCATTCAAAGTTTTCCATCATCATTAATTATTTTAAATAAACAATTATTAATTTAATGTTATAAATAGGTAATATTATAAACAAACTTAATTGTAAATTTATATTGACTTCATGTTAATTTATAACTAACATTTAATGTTTATTCTAACTAAAGTCAATATTTTCACGAACTTCTAACTTAACTAGGTTGAACATTTTGGAAATTTCAGAAACCAAGTTGTGTAGCTATTCTAACTTATAAATTATACATCAATTTTTATAACATAGGTAGTAAAGTTAACATTAACTAATTGAAAAAATGACTAACTTGCTTAGATTTGCATGCACATTGGTACCTGTTACATAAATAAATGTTCACTGTGATTAAGTATACAGTAAGAAAATACAGCTATTATCATTAAATCAACTACAAAAATACACGTACAAAATCAATAAAAATTTAGATGGTGGTTTCATTAGCATTATAAATCATAATATCAAATTACTTAGAAAAGATTGCAACAACTATAATAATTAATAATAATGGTAGTCTGACTACAATAAAACTGAATTTACTCACATACCTATATACTACACGGTATATTGTATTTTATCGTTCTGCGTATTTTTATAAATGTACGTAATTTATAAAATTTAATAGAATTCCAAATATTTTTTCGCGGAGCACCGGGTTTTCATATAGACCAGAGTGGCAGAGTGGTCCAACCTTTTGTAGTTGGCGGGCCAATTTACACTTTCATAAACATAGCGGGGGCCAAAAAAAAAAAAAATGTATTATTATTTAAGTATATCTAATTTTATTGCAAACATATTATACAGGTTATGTACAAATTATTGGTATACCGTCATTTCGACGCGCGTCAAATGGACGCGGTCATTTCGGCGCAAGACATTTCGACACGTGCGACATTTCGTCGAGTGCAATTTCGACGCATCTACATTTCGACGAATGTCAATTTGACGCATTTTAAAATAATTATCGAAGGCTATATGATATTTATGTTATAATACTAAAGAACTATTTAAATACTATAATTCTAAAAGTAGGTATATACTTGTATAAAAAATAAAAATAAAATCAATTTTATTAATATCAAATTAATAATAAATATTATTTGTACAGTTTTAAATTGTGGGCAATACCTGTTAATACTTCATCAGTGGAGAAGTTTGACAAATTACCGACTATCTGCAGTATTCTTTTTGACGAACCTTTATACTTCTTTTTTTTTGTTTTACTCTATATCCGGCTAGTAATTGTTTTTTCAACATTTTAGTTATGCTATGATCTCTTTTTAAAGCATATACTCCTACTTATAGATTTTTTTTCAAAAATGATATGACTAAAACAAATGATTTTCACAAATACAATTTTAAATATATTATATTATAATATAATATACGAGTAACGTAAATATAATGATATCGATAATTATTATAAAATGCGTCGAATTGACATTCGTCGAAATGTAGATGCGTCGAAATTGTACGCGTCGAATTGTCTAGAGCCGAAATGACCGCATCCATTTGACGCGCGTCGAAATTACAGTGTCGAAATGACGTAAATTCATTTTTTTGTATCTTCTAAATTTTAAATTTATTAATATTAAATATTATAATAAACAAATCAATGCATGTTAAGTAAAATTTTAAATTTTAAATATAAGTATTAAATCATCATAATATTGATTTAATATTTACATATAATTATTATATGTAAATATTAATGCGATATAATAATTTGGAATCTACGTCATTTCGACACGGTAATTTCGACGCGCGTCAAATGGACGCGGTCATTTCGGCTCTAGACAATTCAACGCGTGCAATTTGAAAATACTTATATTTAAAATTTAGAATTTTACTTAACATGCATTGATTTGTTTATTTTAATATTAAATATTGATATATTTAAAATTTAGAAGATACAAAAAATATTAAAGGTTTTTCGTCGTCAGGTCCGACCGTATCAGAACCGCATACGGCGTTGCCGTCAATCCATTGCATCAATCCACTGCAGTGATGACGGTGCCCAATGGCGTTAAACAGTAAAACCGTACGAAGTTGAGAGGTACTAGCCATCTAAAATCTTAATACAGTGTTTTGGTGTGAACGTAAAAATCAATGCGATTTTAATAACCCGATGGTGAAAATTGGCTGTACAAAATTATTACGATTTTGTTATTACATTACTGTAATTTTAGATTTTGAACGAAATTAAGAAACTAGTGTTCTTACAATGATGTTTATTTTTATTTTTCTCTGTAAACAATTTTCATATAATCCAAAAATCTTGATCAGAAACTTTGTGAAACCGGATTTGCCTCTAGTTAGTACTTTAAAGTTGTAATATTTTGAATTTCTCAATTCTTCATTTTTTTTTTTTTTTTTTTTGAAAAAACTACCCAAAATTGGAAAAAAAAGACTCGGAAACTATCATTTTTTAATCCAAACTTTATAAAAATTTAAACATAGATAGACAATAATATAAAAAACATTTTGACGAGAAAAAATTTTGAAAATGTGAAAAAAAAATTTTTCCTTTTCTTAATTAATAATTAGATAGGGGAAAAAAAGTGAAGTAAAGTATAGACAAGAAAGCCAAACATCCTTCACACCACGAATATTATTCGCTCTCGGGTCAGATACTCTTGGTGGGTGTGTTAAAAATGATGACTATTATTATTCTTTATCTTGTTAACTTCTTTCGTTCAGAATCGTCTTATTGAAGAAATAATTTTTCGTTTCTATAAAAATTCTACACACCCACTACGAATGTCTGGTCCGCGAGGCAAAGTATTTGAATTCATATTTAATTAAAGTGTTTTTTAATACAACCTCTGAGCGGGCCAAAGAAAAGGTTTCGCGAGCCGCGGGTTGGACCACCCTGGTATAGACTAAAAGACTGTTTCCACTTTCTCCTCCCCACCGAAAAAAGTATTGAAAAAAAATCACATCCCAATATTATAGGTTCACGTACCTCGAATTTCGATCGTACGTATAAAATAAGGCATGTCAGAATCAGTGGCGTCACACGGGCTTGTCCATCACTCGCGGATGAATGGCGCCACTGAATCCAGTCGTCGCCGCAGGCCGTCTCGATTTCAATGATTTATTCGGTGGCCAGTCCGAAGGAGTAATAAATATCATTACAGTCATATATAACGTCGACAGTGATAAAGTAAATAAACAATATTTTCGTCGACAACACATCTCGAGCCTGAAGGCAACAGCAGATACCACCTCAGTTTAATAAATACATGCAATACGCGCATCAACGGTTTCCAAACTTTTATCACCTTTGACCTTTTTTATGATCAATATACGTATTACCTAAATTATAACTAATTGCTAAATAAACTTTTAGATGTTGAGCGAAACGAAGAAGCTAGTGTTCATACAATAATGTTTAATTTTTTTTAAAATTTTTTTTTTGCGTTTCCGTTTTTGTGTAGATATTACGTGTCAAAAATTTTCGATCAGCAACTTTTTAAACCCGAATTTGCCTCAAGATAGTTATCTGACACTTTGAGAATAACTACCCAAAATTTGGCAAAAAAGACTAGAAAACTATCATTTTTGAAACCAAACCTTATGAAAATTTAAGTGTAAATAAACAACAATATGAGAAATATTTTGGCACAAAAAAATTTTGAAAATGTAAAAAGATATTTTACAAATTTTTTTCTATCATTATTTTTTCATGGATTTTTTTTTTTTTACTTTTTTCAGTGAATTATGAAATATAATTTTAGTAAAATTGTCTTTTTTCATTTTTTTTATACATGAAATGACAAAAAGAGTAAAGTTAGGTTAAGTATTGTAAATTAAAGTTAAGTAAAGTATAGAAAAGTTAAATTAAAGTAAAACAAAGATAACTATAGATAGTAGTAAAGCATAGATAAGAAAGCCGTATATAATTATTCACACCACAGGTATTCTTCGTTTCTCGGATCAGATACACTTTGAGGGTTTGTTGAAAATTACGACTATTATTGTTCTCTATATTATTAACTCCCTTCATTCATAATCGTATTATTGAAGAAATGATTTATCATTTCTTTAAGATTTAACACACCCTACAAGAGTATTTGACCCGAGAAGTGAAGAATATCCATGGTGCGGAAGTATATCCGGTTTTCTTGTCTATATTTTACTTTATTTATCTTATTATTATTGAACTAGAACTATATACATGTAAATGATGCATAAATGTGTATTGTACTAATGTATCTGAATGAACAAATATGAAAACAAAGTATGCTAATTACACGAGTTAATTTAACGTGAAATCTGTTGTTGCTTATTGTCAACCAGTACATCAATACCGAACTGAATTTAACATACTTCGCAAGTCATATTCAACATCAAACCTCCTAGTATATAAATTTTTTAAATAAAGTTTTGTTTTATTACCTTAAGTTTTAGAAAAGTGAATAATTTATACATAATCTTTTTGTTTTTTCACAACACAGTTATGTTACACCTGAATTGCCTTTGAGTATCATTAGTTGAAAATCGCTGGTGTATGTAATACGAGTATAATAACTATGGTTAAGTATCGATTTTACCATTATCGTTTTTTTTTTCTAAACCGATATTCAAACCGACACTTTCTGTGAAAAAAATGCTTTTGTATGTACTTAATTCAATTATTCTAATGAAATATGTCGTAATCCATAATATTACCACTGTTTTCTTCTCGCCAAAGACGGTATGGATTTTGTAACACGAAAATCAACAAAGTATACAATTTTCCTCCGAGGTATATTGATAATTAATATTCAAATTGCCACTATTAGTTTTTACATTACTATCATTTAGTAAGTAGTTATAACATTAATATCTTTAACATTTGAATAAAAACTAAAAAGCATCAAATTTAATATTTTACAAACAAGTATCGGTATCGGTTTTAATATTGGTCAATTTTCTAATGGTACGTGATCGGAATACATTGATATCGGCCCAATACTAAAAATAACCTACACTACGTGACTGACGCAGTCAGAAGTGGATACGTATTTAGGGAAAACAAAAATTTTTCGATAATTGCGAAGACTGATATAATAATATGATGTTTTTATGTAATTACAATAAAAACATAATATATTTTTTAAATGCATTAGAAATATAGCAAAATAACGATTAATATTATGTCGTTAGCCTATTTCACAACTGTCGAACTTAAATATTAAATTTCGAAACTAACGTTTTTTTTCCAAAGATACCGTATCGTTAGAAGTTAAAACTTACGTGTGATGTTTAGAGTACTCATAAAGTAATAATTACTGAAACCGATTAATAATATTTTCACGAAAATGTAAGTCGAAGTAGTTTGCTACTATAATAGTAACTTACAAAATACAGTATTTAAATCTTATACCCGAAATTCGCAAATTTTATGAAATGAGAACAATAATATATCTGTCAATTTTAATAATAAGGGTCACATTTAAGTCATAAATCTTTACTCTAAACGCGTAAAATCTTTAAAAAATAATAATTCGACATCACGAGGTTTTTTGGTGGGAGAAAAAGACCGTAACTACCCAGCCAAGGGTAGTTACAAACTCTATTTAGACGACTAACACAATCAACTAAAATTAGATATAAACGAGAAAAAATCTGGACGTACTTTGTACCATGTGTATTCTTTCTTCTTCGGGTGTGATAAACTTATTGGTAGGTGTGATGAATTTAAAGAAACGATAAAACATTTCATCAATAAAACTATTCTGAGTGAAGCTTCAGTTATTTTTTTAACAATTATTGTCAATTTTACACATTTAGTATGTTCAACAATTATTATATATTTTCATTCTATTCAAATTTCGTCTATGATTAAGTGGGTATAACACATTGATATAACACGTTGATATTACAAGACTACGAAAATATTACTTTTGGAATAAAAAATAACAGAAAAATCTGTATCCATCATCAAAGTCTTCATAAACATAGACAATTTTGATATGTTTTGAAGTAACTTCCATGGAAATTATACTACGACGTGTAGAGAAATACGTGAGTAACCTTTTGGTAAAAAAAAATGTCTTCTGAATTAAGAATTAAAATTTAATTTTAAATGTTTTATTGGGTTTAATTGATCAAAAATCATTACTTTACGTAAAAATAAACAAATTCATAATAACTGTAACTTTAAAGGGTATAAAAATAAAGAATATATGAAAAAATTTTATACAAAACGTATGCATTGACTAAGAATCTGTTATTCGAGTTACTTTTTACCTCAAATTTTACTATTTAGGTATATACGATTGTATAATACTGCTAATATTATATATAATAATATATTTATGTATATTATTATAATAATATATTTATATTATATATTATATAAATTATATATAATACTGCTAATAAAAATAAAAATGTTTAAGTATCAATATAATAATAACAATTATAAAGACCGACCAGCCAATATTTTAAAAGTCCATGCTTATAATAATTACATAATTTTAAAAATTGAAAGTTATTTATATTTTTAGTTTAGAAGTAATTTAATGATGAGTATTAACCATTAAAACTGTGAATCATTTACTAGTCGATTAGTTATCACAGTGGTGAACAAGTCGATCTCGCAACACTACTTTGAATCGACCGCAACTCCTTTTAGTCTTTCATAAATTAAAAAAAAAAAAAAAAATTATATATATTTAAATAAAATGATGTACAAAATTTTTTAATTAATACTGAATAAAATTACATTTTTTTCTAAATTAGACATTAATATCAATTTAATAATAACAATTGAAAATTATTAATACCTTCCTGTATAAATAATTTGTTCTTGACATATAACATAATGGACCTTTAAAAAAATTGTTTTACGTTTTTCGTTGTTCTTTATTTATGTTATTAACAGAACTGTGACTTTATAGTTTATAGGCACTCAAAATTATACAAATATGTGATATAATATGACCTTAAATATCACTAAAAATATGCAATAAAAATAACTAAATACACAAAAAAAATATTTATATGTATTAATTATTAGATTAGTAAGTATTAATAAGTTTCAAATCATTAATTTCATAAAGCCCGTATGGTAAGTATAGAAAATTTTGAAATTTTGAGTCATTTAGTTTTTCCTGAAGATGACTGGCTAGTTGGTGGGAAAAATGAACCTTCGGAACTACAAAGCACAATCACTTGGACATTCAAAAAACTTGTATTCTCTCAGTAGTTTGGGTATATATTTATTTTAAAAATTAGGATTAAATCAAAAACACATTTTATTAAAATTTCATTTCATAAATTTTGATTAAAAATCAGCTAAAATAACAAAAATATCTCTAAAAACCATAAAATAGCACTAAAAACAAAAACAAGAAAAATCGTAAAATATGCAAAATAAAATTTAAATTCTTTGAATCATGAAACAAAGCTTTAGCTGCCTATACTATTTTTTAACCCACTTATAAGTAATATGCAAATGCTCTAAAGTCACAAACCTGGTTATTACATATTCAAAATATGGGTTTAACTATTAAATCCAAATTTGTATTTTAAATATTATGATATTATGCCAATATTATTTCCATAATTAAACAGTTAAATAATCAATCGTATTTTCATGTACCTATATGATATTATGTCTGAGGTACAAAAATAAAATAATATATATGTATATATTTAATTTTTCTTTATCTTTATATAATTTTGTAAAAAAAATGTTTTGATCATAAATCAAAACTAAAAATATGAAAAAAAAATACGTTGTCATATAACTATTTATTATTTTCTTGGTTTCTAATTTTAGTCACGTAAAAGTAGGTTTACACCACTGTGTGATTATCGGAGAATGAATGGAGTTCAGAATAGGTTTCTAGACTTTGTTTCACCCCCCGTGCCGCAATTTATTTCAGTGGGATGTTTTCGATTAAACGTTAACACGATTTGCTCTTCTCAGATTAAAGATTTAGGAGTTCTCCTCGACTCCATACTTTTATTTAATCTACACACGTTTTCAATTAAATTCTTTAATACTCTGTCTTTGTATGGCATGGCAAAAGGAAATTGTTTCATTTTAAACAACCCGTTCTCATTAAAACCTTCAATATACTTTCCCGATTAGAATATGATTCCCTCATGAGCGAAACATATAATATAAAAATAAAAAAAATAAACATCTTTGTAAAATCACTAGAATTACTTTGTTATTAATTAATAGTATTGAACTATTGGACTATTACTGAAAATTTAAAAAAAATAATCAATTTATTCGACCGTATTATTGGAAAATAAAGTTAAATCTATAAGTCGCTCGAAACCCAAGTATTCCCATAAAACACCAAAATGCTATTAACACTAATTACAGAAATGTTGAAGATTTGGAATTTATAAAAATAGATTTTTATTGTTTTTTTTTTATTTTTATAAAAGCATTAAATAAAAATAAATTTTATTACCTTTCTCATACATTTTCTGAGTTAAGACTAAATGACTAAATAAATTTTACGAAAATCAAATAAAATGTCATTTTATCGTTTTTACTCGAAACCTCAATAGTTTATCCTCGCGCTTGAAAAGGCTACTGCAAACAAAGCGAAATTATCTGTCTAAAGAACTGATGAGATGTAATTTCTGATCTATAAAGTTTTCAGACGAAACTACTCTTCGACGAGTTTTACTACCCAAAATAGTGGTTACAAACATATAAAAAAAAAAAAATACAACGTTATAAAACCGTACTCCACTCCGCGTGGAACGTAAAAAGAATAAAACAACTGATTAAAGTTAAATTATATAGGTTAAAACCCGTTCCATTAAAAGTAATAATATTAATAAAATATATGCTATAAAACAAATTAATTAAGTTGTATCCTATTATTTTGACCAAAACTTCTGTAATATCCTGTGCCAATACATTTTTTTCCATATTTGTACGCCGTAATATTATTAATTAATATCAACCACGGTCACGGATTTGGCACGAATTAGGCAACGAGAAAAAAAACGCAAATAGCCTGACAGTGTGCATATAATTATCTCGAAGCCGGAATTTCTCGTTTAAACCGTGTGAAATTCGGTGTTTTAATTCAGTGCGGTAACAAAATTATCCACTTAATTAGTTATTATTCGGTTTGCAACCTGACGTCAGAAATATCGTGCAGATAATCTTCGTAAATAATATACTAAATTGTTAAAGTACAGATGAAGTTATTAGGCGAAACATCTAAAATTATTTATTTATTTATTTCAAAATATAATTAAGAATGTATTTTATCAAAAATATAAACCAATAAAATGACATATTTTCTAAAATATGTAATAAAGCAAATAATTAAAAATTAAACGCTGGACATACTACTAGCAACGGTGATTTTTTGCTTCTGGAGAAATATACTCTAAGTACATTTATTGAATTTTAAAGAATCGATAAAATATTTTTTTCAATAATTCTAATCTTCACTTTATCATACAATACGATTATTGTCAATTTTAAATTAAGTATTTTTAATAATTGAATAGTAGAAAAATCCCCGTAGATTTATTTTATGTGAAAATTATAAACTTCGATGTGTTCTGGAAATTAAAGCCCTTATAATTAAAAATAAAACTGATTTTAATTACACATTTAAATGCAAATAAATCTGTATATAAATTCTGGGTAAAGTTTTATAAAATTCTAAAAACCTTAAAAATAATAAATTGAAAATTTTATGAAATAATAAATTTACCATTTTTTTTTTTTTTGTATAAACAGTAATTTGAGACGTAATAATCATTTTCAATGTTTTTTAAAAAATTATTAACTGAACTAACTTTTAAGGAAATTTTACTAAAAGCACTCAAGTAATCTTTTGGAAAAAAAAGTTTCTATTGGTTTAAGAATTAAAATTATATGTAATGAAAAAAAAATTACTTTACTTGAAAATGCCTAGTTTTTTTTTACAAATTCTAACTTCAAACCATGACAAAAAAAAAAATATTGACAAACAATTTTTGAATCGTTTTATTTACTGTTAAACAAACATAAATTAAATATATTTTATGTAACTCGTAACATCAAGGATTTAAAAATTTGATTAGGAAAAACTTTTAAAAAAGAAAATACACGTAATTTGAAAATTCTGTATCTATTCCAAAAGTGATTATATCTTTAGAATTTTTTTTTATTTATTTATTCTGAACTGTACAGTTGTTAATAATGTGTAAAAAGATTTTTGGAGTTACGACTAAATTAATAAAACTAATTTCATAAAACGGTATAATAAACCTTTTATGGTAAAATAATGATTTTAATGGTAAAATATTATTTTCCATTTTTACTCAAATTTCCGGTAGTTTTTCTTTATTCTTAGAAAAACTGTTTAGCAATTCAAAACACAATGTTCACTTTAAAGTACCATACCATCCGAGTTCTCTACCAGAAATATAAAATAATCTAAAAGTATAAAAAAAATAATAATGATATGAAATAAAAATAATTGTAAAACCACACAAAATCTAATGATGATAGTAAGGATCCATACTGACGCTTAGTCCCAATAAGTTCATTTATCTTGTAACTGATAGTAATCTAAAGGGAAGAAACATCCTAATGGAACTTAATTAAATGGCCAAGTAAAAAAATAAGCTTTAACTATTTATCTAATCTTTGAGAACATCTTTCAGCAATGATATTGAAAATAAATTATAAGCAAATTGAATTTAAAATACCTATCCTCTTTTTCTTTGATTTATTTATTTACTTTGCGAGGATTTATTTTGTTTTTTATTTATTTCTACATCATATTTTATAATGATTCCTCATCTATTGCATTTATTCGTTAACTATTTTCCATCTCGCATAAACAATCGTTTTTCAAACCTTTTGGTGTCACGAATTCCCAAATAGGTCAAAAATAAAGTAATTTACCTCACGATCTTAGTATAACAAATACTAATTAGAGCTTTATCAGCTAAAAAAAAAAAACAATTCCAATAAAATTTTCTTCTTAAGATATAAATAAGCTTTGGCTTGCTGGGCAAAACAAACACAAGTAAAACATTTTAAACATAGATTATCACTTCACCACTTCATATTTTCATGATAAACTCTGCTATTTCATGATAGAATTAAAAGCTAAACACAGAAATTGATTGTTATCAATAATAAATAACTTAGTTTCGTATTTTTTCCAATGACAATCCTCGAATATAATGTAATGTTTGATTGTAAAACATACACATCCATATCGTAAATTATTATAATATAATATGTATACTTGGTTATTAACCTAAATGTATACAATTCTATAATAATTAATTAAATACGTATAAATATCTGGATAGCTGGTTTCCACCAAAAAAATATCTTTCCATACTCCATGATTCTCTTTTCACCATTCGATAATTTACAAAATAATAATAATTAATAATTACCTTCATTTTATGGATATTTTTCAAATCTATATCTGTCGCATAGTTGTTTTTGTCACAGTATATAAAAATTTTTTTAAGAATAAACTGTTTATATGACCAAAAAGAGCGGTATTTTTTTTGTTGAATGAAAAGAATTTTCATCCAGCTTCATTTTTAAACCCATTACTTCTAAAAATTCGTGGACTTCTTGTAAACTTTTTCCATTTGGCGGAAAAAAGAATCAGTTGATTTATGATTTGGCGGAAATGGGCTGCTTGCAAGCATAAATATTTTTCTCGTTTAATTATTTCGGACCGATTGTGACCTCTTGTTTATGAGATTACTCTCATGTTGAAAGGCGATGGTACAAATCATTCTAATTCGTCATAAACTACCAACTGACTAAATTAATTAATCGAATAAAAAATAAAAAAAAATGTTATTTAAATGTAATTTATTCGAGCGATATCACTACTTTTTATTATGTTTTTAAACGGAGTTGGACAATGTGTTTTTGTTTTGATATGTAATAAACGAACTCAGAACGAGGGGTGACCTCTCTCTCTTTCTAAATATCACGTCACTGCAGCAATGTGTACGCGATTACTATTTTAATTTTAACGCTACCGCAGTGCGGACTGCTGCGACATCATGACATACAGTGCTCGGTAGAGGGACACTCGACGAGCACACGGTATATAACAAAACGTATTATTAAGGCTCCATTTTTATTGCTTTCAGGATTGTATTTTAGAAAACGGAATTCATCGCAGAGTGAGATATAAATTCGTTTTACGAAATTTACGCTTACAATAACAACATTCTAAGTGCAAATTTTGATATCAAATTTTTATGTGAAATTGACTATACCTATATGCAATTTTAGATTATGAAACAATTTTTATTACAAATTATTTTTATAAATTTTTCAGGTAAGAAGACGGACAAAAATTATGGTTGCGTTACATGTGTGTGTAAATCGATTATCGACGTTAATTGTAATATATATTTTTAATTATTTATCAATTTATTAAAATATATACTTAGCATTAAAATGGGAGTACGAGCGTTACGCAATAAATTTAGAAAAACCTTAATTCTCACATAAAATTTTATCTATATCGTAAATAATAATATACCTAAATTTAAGTTTAACAATAAATAATAATATTAATTAAATATGTTTATGTGACCGTAGAATAATTAATGATAGGTGCGGTATGCAATATAAAGACTTATATGCATTTTTTAAATTCTACGTTATTTAAAATGAATAAGTCTATGTCAAATGAGTTCCCTAAATTCATAAAATATTTTATGGAGAGATATGATTATTAGAGAGTCTATGTAATATAAATATATAAATTATTACTACATCATTACTACTTCGCACAATGGATATTCTTCGCTCCTCGGGTCAGATATTCTTGGTGGGTGTGTAGAATTTTAAAGTAACGATAAATCATTACTTCAATAAGACGATTCTAAACGAAGGAATTTAATAAAATAAAGAACAGCAAAACTCGTCATTTTCAACACACCCACCAATAGTATGTGACCCAAAGAGCGAAGAATATCCGTGATGCGACGTATGTCCGGCTTCCTTGTCTATACTTTACTTTATTTTATTTTATTAAATAAATAAAGAATAGGAAAAAATAATTAATGAGAAAAAAATATTAGAAAAAATGTCCAAATTTTTTTTCCACATTTTCAAAATTTTCTTACGCTGAAACGTTTTTTATATTATTGTCTATCTATGTTTAAATTTTCATAAAGTTTGGATCAAAAAATGATAGATTCTGAGTCTTTTTCATCAAATTTTGAAAAAAATGAAGAATTGATAAATTCAAAAAATAACCTCTCTAAAGTACCAACTACAAACACAACTTGTTCCACAAAGTAAACAAACAAAAAAAAAAAAAAATGTATGCGAGAGTATATCGTTCTTTTTACTTGTGTTATTATAAATTCTAGTTCTATTAGTTTATGCAAAAAGACGTATCAAACAAAAACAAATAAAATCTAAAAATACGCACTTTTTAAGATTAAATGAATTTTCAGAATAGACATTTTCGCATTATAAGACCAAAAATTCAAGGCTGGGCATAAACGAGTTAAAAAGTTAAATGGTAAGTTAAAAGTTAAGTTAACTAAAAAAAAAAATTAAAAAATTAAGTTTTAACTTTTTAACTAAACTTATTACGTTTGGTATTTCATCAATTTAAATTATACTTAACTTATAAATATTAATATTAACTTAATAAATAACGAGTTACATTTTTTAATAAAATCTCGTTTAGTTGAATCTAAAAATATAAACTAAGTAACTATACGATTTTTTATAGAATTTACTCTGATTCATTGATATGTTCTGTATGCATTGCCAACAATGAGATATAAGATGGCAAAAAACACGATTCAAAATTATGGGAATTAAAATTAAAAAAAGAAATTAAATCAACTTAAATTAATAACTTAAACTATTTTCGAAACTTAAATTTTAACTTAACTGAGTTAACTTAAAATTCAATTAGTTTATTAACTTGTTAGCTTTTTCCATTTATCTTAACTGAGTTCAAAAAAATCATTAACTTGTCCAGCATTGCAAAAATTACTGACTTTTTAAATACATATTGCAAAATGGGTCAAATTTTACAGTTGCCACAGCCCCAAAAAATGGGTAAAACATACTTAACACACTACAATCGAAATCGATCTTCTTCTTTAATTTCGACTATAGGGAGGGGAGAGGAGTTCGACTCACGAGTCACCACCGATTAAATTGCTTTATTAATTTATCGCGTTTCGTCCTGTCGTTCGTCGCCGGTATTACTCGTACGACGACGACGACACCACAGCGATTATTCGCGTTTTACCGGCGCACACATGATCTCGTAATAAAACGCCGTCGCCGCCGCCTCGCGAACGTATCGTGTTAGTCCGTTAGTTGATATAGTCGTCGTTGTCGCTGTCGTCGTCGTTGTATTCACACCGAACTCGAAAGCACAGAAGAAAGTTCAGCAAACGACGCTTCGCAATGTCGTACGTATCCGAAACTCGAATAATATAGCTTATGCATACGCAAACAAATATTTTTCGGACATGGTTTTACATGATACATATATATAATATATATATATATGACAAAATTTCACCAGTCTCGTCATACAAATGTCGATTTAACATTTAATTTATTACTTTTTGGTCGTAAAATACTTCAATTTTAATTTTTTGTTTTAGTGGTGTTCAAAGTTACTATAAAAACTGTGTTTTCCATAAATCATTTTTTTTTTCATGTCATCTTAAGGAAGTCCAACGGCAATACTATTTTTTTTTCAAATGATAACGTCTTATGTAAATTTCGGAATTTTATTCAAGTAATTTTTCTGTGAATTAATGTATTCAAATGAAAGTTCGAACGAATAGCTTTTTAATTGTTCAAATTTAAGTACTAAGAAAAATATTCTCATTAACATAAAACATATTTAGTTACATAGGTAGTAGGTAATTATTATGATTCTACACGATTAATCTTTAATTAGAAACATTTAGTCTATTAGTTCATAGGTAGTTATGTACAGGGGCGGACTGGCCCTCCAAAGGCCCAGACGGCGAAGTATATATGCCCTGATAAATACTAACTAATACAGTAAAAATGAAAAAAAAAATCCAATACTAAAATTCACAAGATTATATTAATATTATTATTTATAATATATATTAATATTGTAAATATAATACTACTTTATAGAATAGATATTATTTTGTTGCAGAATAAATTAAAAATTGTCCATGTTATGTTACTAAAATACGTAAAATAAGATAAATTGTTCTATAATTTGCTCTACTGAAGGCAGTTTATTTTTATAAAGATAAACGGAGGCTAAAATTTCAACAATACCAGAATAATGAATAAAAAGTGAAAAACTGTAGGTTCATTGTTTGAACAACTGACTACCTAAAATTATTTAAGTCACCTACTAGCATGTCTCTTATATCGTGTTTTACGGAAAAAAAGCAGTTACAGATATTATTAGGTTTAGAAAAAAACTAATACCTATATAAAATATTCTATTACTTAATCGTTTTTATGAATGAATGAAATTGAAATAATCTTATTAAAGTTGATTTCACACGGGACAATTTTATTTAGGTCATGATTTTTATCTACGGCTGAAAATTAAACACTTAGCGGTATCCAAATGGATAAAACTGTATTGCTTTAGTCTGAAATCACATTGTTTAATTATTAAGCGAGCGGCTGCTTTAAACATGGATAATAATATGAAAAATGTTTTAAAGCAAAAACATTTTGAAAATGTAAAAAAACAATTTGGAAATTTTTTTTAACACTTTTTTTCTCAACAATTTTCTTTTCCTGTTCTCAGTTAATACTTGGATATAAAACTAACTGAGTACAAAATAATTTTTTGCTATATTAATAAAATTTATACATTTTAAGTAAAATTGTCTTGAATAAACTGAAGTTCTGCTCAAAATCGATTTATTAAAGAAATTATTTAGTGTTTCTTTAAAATTTAGCACACTTGCTCCAAGTTCCATTCGGGGATCGTAAAATACTCATGGTGTGAAGTATATCCGGCTTTTTAGAACTCTAGAAGCTCTTTGTAAAATATTATCTAAAAACAAAATATTTTACTCTCTAAAAAAATATTCAAACGTTTTTTTAAATTTATAATACAATGTAAAAGAAATGTTAGTAAAGACATCTTTACTTAAAAAAAAAAAAAAAGAAGACTATGGATAAATTTGAGGAGGATAAGTTCCCTCTAACCCCCCCCCTCCGAATGCACCTATGTTAATATAAGTAAATTTTGAATGTGGTCACAAATATGCCGTGAACGTGAACGCACTGTTTAACACTCCGTGTGATTAACAGTGATAAACATATTAAATAAAATAAAAATTAGCTACACAATTTCTCAAAAAATACTAAATACTAAATGCTATGTTAAATAAATAAATAATAAAAACAAATATTATCTAGTAATTACCCAAATGATTCCAATCTTGGTATACATTTCTTGAGTTCTTGTCGATTTTAATTTTGAATGTAACGTCTTATCACATATTCGCAGCAACGTACAACACCAAAACGATAATGGAAATGTGATGAAAAGTAAAATAAAATAAATATGAATGATATAAAACGCTTAAATAGAAAAACGTGTTGTTAATATGGACAATATTAATCGGGGAGGCAGTATTGAAAAGAAAATAGAGATAAGAACTATATATTTTGTGTACATACGAGTACATCGTGTTGATTTACAACGTTTCTATTAGTAATATTTCATAGGTTTTTTATCTATAGGTTATTATCAGTAAACAGTACTTGCTTATGATTAGAGCGCGGATTACTATGCAATTGCATATTTTTTCCCTTTTAATATTTTTGGATTTTTGTCAGTTATCTCCACGATTCATCGTAATTTGAAGCTAATGGTGAATTTTTTTTTGCATATTTCTGCATATTTAAAAGTTATTGCATATATATGCATATTTTGGCAAAATTCAAAATTTATTGCATATTGAAGCGAAAATTTAAAAAAATGCATAAAAATATTTTTTCAAGTAGAAAAATTAAAACTAAATTTCATAGTCACTAAATAATAATTTATATATATATATAGTCGAACTTTGTTCTCAGTATTTAAAAATATGTTAACCGATAAACGACACAGTTTCACAGAAGAAAAACTTGAAATGCATATGATTATTCATTTTAATAATAAATTAAATTTTAAAAATAAATTAAGTTTAGAAAATTCCTTAAATTTTTTTTTATTAAGTATTTAAGTAATTAATCGTTGTAAGTTGTATTGTAAATTTCAAATAAATAAAAAATTCTTGCATATTTTTTACATATTTTCATAATTTTGACTGCATATTTTTTGCATATTTTCATGATTTTTACTGCATATTATATGACATATTTCGATACTTTTAAGTGCATGAAAATCCGCGCTCTACTTATGATGTACAAAGAAACCACCTATCACCACTAATATCATATTATTATAATATAAACTATGCAATTTTTTTAAAAATCATTATTTATTATATTCTATGCAATAGTAAATAGCATGGAACAAGAGGTCAAAATATAGTATTTCCAAAGGGCCTGGGGGGATTACTATCAACCGGCCCTGCCAATCCACCCCTGAGTATATATGTGATTACATTTTAAAATTGCGAATTAATTTGGTATTAGTTGATATAATCATAGATTCATAATAATTACGTTGATAATAATTATTTTTTTCCTACCCCAATTTTATATTAATATCTCAATTTTATTCATTACATGATAAACGGTTGAAAGTAATTTCTAAGTTTTAACACATTTCATAATAAGATGCCTTACTCCAAAACTACAGTAAAATTTAAAATTAATAAACATATATAAATGTTTTATTTTTAAAGCTCATTTTTACACGTAATAACTTAGCTATTAAAATTTTAATAAATATTAGAAGCTAGTATTTTTACCTGCAATGATGTTTATTTTTTTTTTTTTCTGTAAACATTTTTTCGTATAGAAATACTTTTCCAAAAGCCTTGATCAGAAATTTTTTGAAACCTCTAGTTGGAACATAACAAAGTTCATTTTTTGAATTTCTCAATTGTCAATTTTATTGCAAAAACTACCCCAAATTTGACAAAAAAGACTCTGAATTCATTAATTTTTGATCCAAACTTTATGACAATTTAAACATAGATAGATAATGTGAGAAAGATTTTGGCGCAAGAAAATTTTGAAAATGTAAAAATAAGTGTTGTACATTTTTCTAACCTTTTTTCTCTGTAATTTTTTGAATCTGAGCGAAGTGAAGAAGCTAGTGTTTTTACAATGATGTTTATTTATTTTTTTTTTTTCTGTGTACAACTTTTCGTATAGAAATACTTGTCCAAAAGTTTCGATCAATAACTTTTTGAAACCGGATTTGCCTC
>JAIPRM010001524.1:432-25615 GCA_025469315.1 Stegophylla sp. TES_Ste_2020
TTTGGGGGGGGGGAGCTAAAAATACTTTTGGGGTGCTAAGCCCCCCTGCCCCCCATTTATTTGCGCTAATGATTATATAAATGTTCAAAACATTGATTTGACTCCAAACAGATTCTAAAAAAGCTGGACATATCTCTCACCATGGGTATTCACTATTTTTTGCACTTCCAGTGGGGTATTTTTGGTGGGTCTGTTGAATTTTAAAGAAACAATTAATTATTTCTTCAATGAAACGATTCTAAGCGGAGCATTCGTTATGGTACCTTACCAACGTTAAAAAGCCGGACCATACTTCGCACGATGGGTGGGATTCTCTTGACGGGTGTATTTAATTTTAAAGAAACGATAAATCATTTCTTCAATAAAACGATTCTGAACGACGGAAGTTAATAATATACAAAAAAAAAAAAATGTTAGAAAAATGTCCAAAATTTGTTTTTCACATTTTCAAAATTTTCTTGCTCCAAAATATTTCTTACATGATTTTCTATCCATGTTTAAATTTTCACATAGTTCGGATCAAAAAATGATGGTTTCCGAGTCGTTTTTGTCAAATTTTTGGTAGTTTTTTCCAAAATAAAAAAAAAAAAATTGAAAAATTGAGAAATTCAAAAAATGATCTCTCTAAAGTACAGTCTGGAGACAAATCCGGTTTCAAAAAGTTATTGATCGAAACTTTTGGACAAGTATTTCTTTACAAAAAGTTATACACAGAAAAAAAAAATAAACATTATTGTAAAAACACTAGCTTCGTCACTTCGTTCAGAATCTAAAATAAATATAATTGAAAAAATAAACAATTGTTGATTATTGTGTTACGTCGGTTACCATACTCAATAAATTAATTGGTTGCTGTCAAATTTTTGATGGCATCCAAATAAATAGAACGAAATAAAATTATGTGAAAAAACATTTTATTCTGTATCAACTCTTTGAATAAATGCTAATTTCGAAAAATCACCTCTCTAAAAAGTATCATCTAGAGTCGAATTCTGAATCAAAAATTGCTGGTCGAAATTTTTAGACAACTATTTCTATACAGAAATGTGTTCACAGAGTGGGAGGGGGTATATTATATATCATTATAAAATCATAAACCTCTTTGCTCCACTAAGAATCTAAAATTCAAGTGAAATTTGCTAGATGTCTACAAGTAGTACTAATATATACACTCGTATATTAATATACGGGTCTTAAGCTTTCTCACCACACCAATAATATTATAAGTACAAACTGACGACGAATTAAAATTTTTTTTTTACCAACCTTTTTCTATTTAACTCAGTGGCGTATTTAGGAATTTATCAAGGGGGAGATATGAAATAATGTGTAATGTGTAAAGATAAAACTAAGTGAAATGTGTATAAAAGAGCATAAACTATTAACTTAAATGTTTGCATAATTTATTATAACATTGTTTTTTCTTTCAGTTTTACCAATTAGTCAATCTTTATTTTTAGTGTTTTGTGAATAGATTACATTGCCAACCAATATGCTCTAAAATCAAATTCAAAATAAATTAACTACTAGTAGTTTTTAGTTTATTTTGTCAAGAACCTGCTTATCTAACCTTCTTCATAGCAATTCTGACATATCTAAGTTTTGACTCTTTTCAAATAAGAATTAAATGTACCACGTACGTGCATGAGTTGAAGTTTTTAGTAATATTCTTGATTATTTAATATATTACTATAACTAGAGAGCAGATTTTTAGTTTTATCACATTTATGCAGCTCAACAGGAGTGAAAAATGTCGATGATTTATGCCGTATAGAATTCATAGGAAAAAAATATTTCGCATATTAAAGCACATTATTTTGGAGATCAGAGAATGTTCAGACTATTTTTCATGTTTTAGAATTTATTATGTTAATGCTCATAAAAATATCATGTTCATTTATTTATCGAGTTGTGAATTTTTCGTCGCATGAAAAAAAAATATTTTATTCAAAAATTATAGAAATAGTTCAATCACGTTAATTTTATGAAATTGGAAATATTGTTTATAAATTTATAATTATTATTAATTATTTCATAATTTATTTACTCTAAATGTTAATGTATTTAAATAATTAACCTATAAAATGGTAAACAATCTTAATTTTAGATTCTGAGCGAAGTGAAGAAACTAGTGTTTTTACAATGATGTTTATTTTTATTTATTTATTTATTTATTTATTTTTTCTATGTAAAACTTTTTGAATAGAAATACTTGTCCAAAAGTTTCGATCAATAACTTTTTGAAACCCGATTCGCCTCTAGATTATACTTTAAAGAGGTCATTTTTTGAATTTCTCAATTCTTCAATGTTTTTTTTGGAAAAAAACGACTCGAAAACCATAATGTTTTGATCAGAATTTTATGAAAATTTAAATATAGATAGAAATTCCTATAAAAAAGATTTTGGCTCAAGAAAATTTTGAAAATGTGAAAAAAAATTTTGGACATTTTTCGAACATTTTTTTTTTTCTTATATTATTAACTTCCTTCGTTCAGAATCGTTTTACTGAAGAAATGATTTATCGTTTCTTTAAAATTTAATATGCCCGTCAAGAGAATACCACCCGTCGTGCGAAGTACACCCATCGTGCGAAGTATGTCCGGCTTTTTTGATTTACATTACTATAGTTTTATTTTATTAAATATGTATTAATACGACCGATCTTTACGAAACTTGGTACATAGATAGAGAATTACAAGGCAAATATTTTGGTGTAAAATATATTTTTACGGACAAAAATTGAATTTTTTTTAAGGTTTTGATGGAAGAAAATTCGTAAGTACTGACAAATATTCTGGAAATACTGAAATAATTATTATTATGAAATCAGTTTTAGTTGTTTAGTAATAAGTTCAAAAATAATAGCGATAGAGATTTGAAACATCTACTAACTACTAAAAATAGTCATGCACTCATGCGCATACCTCATAAAAATTTGAAAAACATTTGACCAATTTTGAGGTAAGTACTGTATTTTGAAAATTTCGGAAATTTTTGGTTAATTTATAATTAATAAAATTTTAATGTACAGATATTAAGAGCTAAAAATTTAATATAAACATACTCATATGTATAACCAACGTTCCTAAAAAAATCTCGAAAATCATAAGTAAACTTTTTTTTTATAGCCGTTGTAATTGTAATTTAATGTCATAATGAGTGAGCCACTCGACCGGACAAGTTGGTTGTATACCATCACCATAACGTATCATCGACATATATTCATAAAAAATATAAATTCTATACTCTATAATCTCTAAAATGTATCGAAAAAAAAGTTGATGGTTAAATTTGTATTTGTGTGACCGAAGCTTTTCAACTTTAATAACATAAATTACATATTTTCAAAATGAATCGTTTAAAACATCAAATTTAACTTTTTCTGTCATTACCTATTTATTTTCACGTACTCCTTGAGACCTTCTCGTATCGCCGGCTGGGGTTCCCTGTGGTTCACTGATCTATACTACCCTGCTACAAGGAAGTGCAGTAACTCTAAAAATTTTGAAATTTGAAATTATGCTATATTCTTATTAACTTAAGAATCCTACGTCTTTTTTACAAAGGTTAAATTTAGTAAAATCCACTATAAACTCCTTAAAAATATCTCCTAATTTTTTTTCATTTTAAAGTAACTCCAAATATATTCCGAAAATTCAAATCAAAGACTAAGCAATAATTCAATAAGTACATTTACTAAGAATAAAATCAGCAAGTAGTCGTAAATGGAGTTACTGCATTATTTCTTAGGAATTGGATTTCTTATGTCACTTACTGCATATTATCTTAGTAATCTGTGTTTAAAAAGTTTTATTCTGTGCAGTAACTCCATGTTAGATTTTATTATTGCAAATTATAATAATAAGTATCATTCCTACATTGTAAATTGTAATATCATAGTTACTAGTTTTAAGAAACAATACTTACAAAATTTTGCCAATTTTTAAGAAATTTTTACCATGGGTAAAAACCATGTGAGGAATCTCTTGAAGAAGGAAAAATATCGGAAAAGAATGAAATATTTTTTATGAGGTTTTGATAGAAAAAAATCGTTACTTTATGAGAAAATGACCTGTTTCAAATAAATTTAAACTTTAAACGATTATATATTATATATAAAAATTGATAAATTAATTTTAAGATTTTCAGGGCTATATTGGGCATATCAATGACTAAGGTTGTATTACAATTTTAACTTATAATATCAAGAAACTAAAATATTATTAGAAATGTTTCAAAATTTAATATTCAACCCAATTGTAGTCTGTATTGTACTATTTTTGATAACGATTGAACATTTTAAGTTTTTAGATGTTCTTGGAGTTACGATGAAATTATTTAAGTTGATTTCATGAATATCTAGATCAAATTTGAGGTAGTTTTTTCTTGTTTTTGGAAAAGATAATTAGAATTTCGAAAATGAACTCTTTAAAGTACTACTTAGTCTTTACTTAGTCTAATTACTTAGTCGAAAATACTCATCCGAACACTTTTTAGTATAGAAAAACATCATTGTTATAATGTAACACCATCACTATCTTCTTCATTCCATTCAGAATCTAAAAAATAACAATTGAATTTCGATTCGATAATGTATTGTATTTTATTATAAAAACCAGTATAACGTTACTTTTTCGAAAATGTTATTTCATGTATCTAATTCTACATTAATATTTTAAACTATATGGATTGAAGTTTAAAAATTAATATCTTAAATTTAATTGTATTCTCAAAGACATCAATGTAGATACAAATATTTTGCATTTAACGAGAGTCTACAACAGAGATAAATATTTTGGGTTTAATGACATACATATGTACTCAAGTAGTTAATTATAACTCAATACTTATGAAATAGTTAGGATAAAATATAATTCCTTAACAGTTAAAATTTATATTTTGATCATACAGATTATATTTATCTTAGTATATAAATTTATGGACAAATTAAAAGTAAAATAACAGCATTAAATTCAACGTTCACACTTTTTATTATGTGGGGAGAGTAAATGTTTTTCCTTAAAACCTTAATATTACTATAATTTATTAAATAATTTATATACCCATAAAATAAATAGCAAAGTATAAATATAATAAATAATTATTATTTACGAATAAAATAAATAAAAATATCTAGTTATTAACTTATTATATTCAATATAGTTATTTCATAAATGCAAATACTGAAAATCCTATGGAATATTTGTGTATGTTTTGTGTATATCATATCATAAAATTAAAAATAAATAGTTAAATTTAGGTTGATAACTTTCAACATAATACATAAAAAAAACTGATTGAAATATTTTCTTAATAAATACGAGTATAATTATATATAATATAAAAACAACAATACAATTCATTTTTGTTCGTGTCAATATTTGATTTGTGATTGGTTAGTTTTTTAATCTAATGATTTTTCATTAGAAAAATTTATTTAAAAAAAAAAAAAATCTTTTATGCTATTAAAACGTTATTGTAATATGTATCTCATATCAATCTCCAATAGAACTGTTGCTTAAATCGTGTTAAATAATTATTACAAAATCGTGTGTATTAGTTTTTCTTAAATTTAAACGGATTGACTTGATTGTTTACTCAATACGGTTTTACCGGCTTCTTTTACTTCATTCCATGTGACGTCTATGTCTTCAATCTGCGTGTATCTAGAGCAGATGGCCATGCGCAAGAAAAACGATCCTTTGACTTTAGATGGAACCATGTACACTTTCCCACGATCGTTTATCTCTTTCAACAACGTTTCATTTAGTTCGTTTGATCCCTGTATAATAAATAATTCGTTATTCAGCATAATGTAATAAATACTACACATATAAATGGAAGTGTCTTTGATATCAACATTAATATTTTGAATTTATCTCTATAGTATTATGAATTGAAAATATCTCTTCAAAAATGTGAACTAAAAATCATTAACAATTGGAGTCAGGGACGTAACCAAGGGGGGGAGGGTTATCAGGTCACAACCCCTGCCATGAGATTCTGAGCACCCTTGAAAAAATATAAGTATAGAAACATTTTTAGATTTAAAAAACTTCAAACTTAATAATAACATTTGTTTTAATTTTTCACCAAAATCTTTTCGGTCGAATTAAATATATTGTCAACTATTTCTTTATTAATAATCATGATTGTGTACAGATTTAAACGGGCTAAATTCAATTGGTTGCTGAGCAATGCCTCTATTATTCACGATTATGCGTAAATCTCTATTAATCAATATTACCTATAATTGCATTGTGTTTTCGTCTATTTTCAACGAGATAAAATGCTTTTTTTTACTCAGGAATTTTTTTTTGTCAGAACATTCAAAATATATTTTATCCCTGCTTTTTAATAATAAAAATATGGTTTAATAGTAAAATTTGTATTTTGTAATTTATGGTTTATAATTTTTGAGTTTTTTTTAAAAGACTTTGTGAAAGTAAATAAAAATTAAGTAGATTGAGATATTTTAAAACTAAATTTACAGTTTTTTTGAATATATATATATATATATATTGAGAAATACAGAATAAAATATGAAACTCAGTCATTTATATGCATATGTATTTATAGGTAACACATAACATTAAAATTTATAGAAAATACAATTTTTTTTAACGTTTCTTCTTTTTTTTTTTTTTTTTGGTATATCGCAAATTCATAAAAAGTAATTAATATTTCGTGAAATTATAGTAACACTATAGATCGTAGGGATTGAAATAAATACAAAAAAATTTGTGAACCCTCCCCATGAGAAAATTCTGGCTACGCGCCTAATCGGAGTTATGCAGATATTTTAGTTATGATTGGCTAATATAGTACCTATAGCTGAGTCAGGCTATCAAAAAATTTTTCTTTATAAAATATTAGAATTATCTCGTTACTAATTTGACTTTTTATTTATCTGCGATCGATAGTGTTTGTTATGATTTATGTGTCCCAGTCGATGAACTAATCGTGACAACATTGTCTACATCTTTTCGAACAAATGTCGTGATTGTATATCAATTTAATGTTAAAAGTGTGTTTTTTTTTATTTATCAGATTGAATAAATACCGCACTAAAATCAATATGAGGCCTACAAGAAACTGTGTCTTCCACGTCACCGAAACCAAATTTACCGACAACTTAGTTCGTCGAATTCCAATTCGCCAAAAACTTTTCTTACACACTAGGTATTTTATTTTTACGATTTTTATCTGAATCGCTAATTGATCATTGAAAATATCAATTTGACCTGAGATTATTTTATATAAATGGGTAATTTATTGCAATATATAATAAGAAGAAAAATAATACAATTGTTATACGATGTACGATGTAATGACTTTTGTTCTTTTAATAATTTTTAACTTTTTTTTGGTTATTATTATTATTATCATCACAGAATTACGCCATAGCAATGGTGAAAGATTTTTTTTTTTTTATCACCCAAAATTTCAAATTTGAAATTTTATACTACAGTTTTAGAAAAAATTCAAAATATAATTAGTCATTTATTTATTATGATTTTTTAAATTTTTTGAAAATATGAATTAATATAATCACACAAAATTATTAAATCTTTAACATTATACACAATAGAAGTCATATTTTCAAAAAGTTTAATAAATCATAATGAATAAATGACCAATTATAATAAGACATTTTACCATAAAATTTTTTCTAAAAATCAGGTTTAAAAAAAAGGCCATATATAATTTTTTTCTAAAACTGTAGAATAACATTTTTAATTAAAAAATTTAGGTTTTACTGATGCGTAATGCTGAAGTAATAATAATAATAATAAAATGTAAAAATTTTGTAATAAAACAAAAGTTATTGTAATTGTCAAATCGTACTGGGATACCTTGTATAGTTGAAAATGAGACTTAGTGAGCTTCTACATTAAATTTTAGGTGTTTCATAATAATATCACTTTCACAGAACTCAATTTTTGATGTATCTTTGTTTTTTTATGATTGCATGATTATGGTTTTTCGTTGATTCATCGCCATTATTATTCTCTTTTTAAATACTCGCCCACCAGTGGCGAAGGTACGAATTTTTTCTGGGAAGGGGTTTTAAAAGTTCATAATTAATGATTGTTTTCAATATTTATATTCATAGATTAAAATATTTACTAAAAAAACAAAATCATTTCAACATTTTTGATTTTCAACCAACATATTTAAAGTTATCTATAGAATTCGGTTGAATTTTCTGAAAATTCATGAAAAAAAAAAAAAATTACAATAAATTCTAATTTTTAAATAAATTTGTCATTTTATTAGAAAAATAAATAAAACTTAATATAAAACAGAAAATTACGATTCTACAGTACTGTCTTATTATATAAAAACTTAAAAAGCCAGTATTCTTCGCTCCTCGGGCGGGATATTTAGCGGTTTGTGTTGAACTTTAAAGAAACAACAAATCGTTTCTTTAATAAAATGATTCTAAGTGGAGTTTCAGTTAATTACCGATCAAAATAATTGTCGTTTTTATATTGAGTAGGTATGTTTTTATAGTTGTAACATTTACGTTCTATTCGAAATTCGTCTATGATAAGATATCGTCGACACTGATAATTTAAGCAATATAACTTTTGGAATAAGTAGTAACCAAATAATCTGTGTCAACTATTGTTGATAATGAGTGAAAATTTCAAGATTCTTGTCCAATTAGTTACGGAGTTAAGGGAAATTAATTAAATCGATTTTATGAAAAACTCGTTTACGGGATATTTTGCCATTTTACAAAATGTTTCGACATATTATCTGCGTTTTTGAATAAAGTATTAAAAATTATGAATAATGATTTCTTTAAAGTACCACTTGTGTGACATTTCTATTTTATGTGTATATTTCTGGGTATATGTCCTTGATCGGCAAACCCAGGTGTCGGTGACTTGAGAATATTTTATTAGTTATATTTAAAAAACGATAAATTGTAACGTTTGTGATTTTTAAAGTATCTTTAAAAACTGTAAAAAATTGTATTTAAAAATTTTAAGAATGTTTATGTTATTTATCTGAATTCTGAAGAAAACTTTATAATTTGTGTACATGCTTTTCATTCGCTTTTATCTGCAAAGTTATTTAATGGCTTCTGCCATATATTTAAAAGGGAATTTATACTTAGATGGTCAATGAAATTAACTTCACAAGTTCTTTGAGTTCAAGATAAAAATGATTAAATATTTTTAAATTCTTTATATTGTTTATAATAATTGTACCTTGATCCTGAAACACACTAATCCCATTGTGACTTCATTGAATAATTCGAAATCTGGATCATTCTCTACTCGTTTAGCAAAGTCGTGAGAAAGATTTATATCCTTTCTAATAGATTTCTGAAGATTTGCTACTCCGATCAGACGGAATACAAACCACATTTTCAATGAACGAAAACGACGGCCCAATGGAATTTGCCAATGCTAAATTACAATAATGAAAAACATATAGGTTAGGTATATTAATATTTATTTGATTAATTCATATAAATTTAAATTATACCTGTAAATAAATTAGTAAATATCAGTATTAATATAATGTTTGCAATTCTTAAAATTAAACATTTTGAAATAATTTTCGTTGGATATGAATTAAAATTAAATAGATATTTCAATCATTAAAACAAAACTTTTTTTTTTTTAAATGTATAAAAAATTGGTAAATTTGCACAAGTCATCACCCTAATTTATGATAAATAAACTTATACGCTACTTGTATTAAGTACAATTTACTCGAGGTTAAATCAATGTAAGTATAGCTTTACATTTAATTTGTAAATACCTCATTTACAAACAATATATACATGGGTATACAGTGGAATCTCGATAAGTTGAATTTCAAAGGAAATATAAATTTCATAAAATTATCGATGATTTGACTAACTATCGTTACCTTAGATATATATTTTTTTAATTTTATTCACTTTTTAATACATCAGTAAGTACATATAATGTTTACTATTGTTGCGTATTACAACTAACAGTCTACAATATTATTATTAATTTTATTAGATCCTGAATGAAGTTAAAAAGCTAGTAGTTTTACAATAATGTTTTTTTTTTAGGAAATACTTTTCCAAAAGTTTTATACAGTAACTAAATAATAAATCACATCCAGGTGGTGCTCTAAAAAGGTAATTTTTCGAAATTCACAATAAATTTTTCAAAAACGTGGAAAATCTGTTGGAAAATTTAGTTAAATATTAAAATTTTCATAAAGTTTGGATTAAAAAATGATGGTTTCCGAGTCTTTTTGGTCAAATGTTAATTAATCCCCCCCCAAAAAAAAGTAGAATTAAAAATTAAAAAGATGACCTCTCTTAAGTACCAACTAGAGGCAAATTCGGTTTCAAAAAGTTTCTGATCCAGACTTTTGGACATGTATTTCTATACGAAAAAGTGTTCACAGAAAAAAAAAAATTAAAATAAAATAAGCATCATTGTAAAAACACTAGCTTCTTCATTTCATTCAGAATCTAAAACTGACTGGGTAAAAAATAGTTTTTTTGTTACCTATCATTACAATTTTTATATTTTTTAGGTATAATTTTGTTGAAAAAACTGAAGCTCCGCTTAGAATTATTTTATTGAAGAAATTATTTATCGTTTCTTTAAAATTCAGTACACCTTCAAGAATATCCCAGTCGAGAAGCGGAGAATACCCAAGGTGCGAAGTACGTCCTTTTTTAAAATTATTATCAGTGAAATATGATTGGCACTTAGAATTTACTTGTCAAATGTATATTTATATACCGTAGGTATATCTATCATTAAAATATATTGTAATTAAAATAAATAATTTTAAATTTTATTTTAGATGATGTTCTAGTGAAATCATATTTTCAACCAAATTTAGAGCAGAGAATACATTTTTGGTTCAAATTACTTGATTTTTGTGTAAGGTCCTCAGCAACGTGCAATCGCTGCTTTTATGAAGTCAATATTAGATAATGGAACGTAAATACCAACAGTAAGTTTAGTAATCGTAATTATCCGCTTACATTCGGTACACAGAATGTTCGAGTTAGGTATTTATAGTTTTTTTTTTTATTATCTATTAAAGTTTTCGACTCATCAAGGTTCCACTGTATATGATATACGTGCATAATTATTAATTAAATATATATTTAGAAAAAGTACAACTTACTCTGTAATCCGGCATTTGACCCTCCAGCTCATGTTTCAAGTAAAGTGGATCTACATTGAAGGCATTCACTACAAAGTTAGGATTTCTCAACCACTAAATAAAAATAACAATTATTACTGGAGTTTGATATTATTAATACTACAGAGTGAACCTGAATGGTTTCGTAATTTTATGTAAGAACTATTTATGTACATTCAAAATATTTCAAATACGTCTAAGGATATTTTTTAACAGGAAACTTCGATATAATGACAGCAAATTATGTTCGGAAATATTTAAAGCAGTCCCCATAAGGTCGTAGCATCGGTTTAAAATAAAAATATACAACCAATAAATATCTTATACATTAAAATCATGAACGAAATTCATATAAAAATAATAAAATTGTCCATAGAAAATTCGATTCTTATTCCTAAATAAAATATTTATTATGTACGAATTTATGTCGAACCTACATGTTATATTGTAGGTATACAATTATAAATTAAGCGTGTGTTGATTTTAATAATATGTGTAATAATTACCATTGCAGAACAGTCGAAGGTGACCTGAAGCCATTTATGTGGGTTGAAATTGAATGAATCGACTAATTCAACACCTTTCATAAAATGACGATATTCGGGACAGACAAATGAAGATCCTAAAACATTTATAAATAGTTAAATAAGTACATAAAAATGATTATTTTTAGAGTTATAGAATTCAAAACGATTAATTGATTTCAATTTAATTGTCTATTACTAAATCGAGGAGGGGGCCTAAGGCCCAAAGAGTTCGAAATTCCTTGGAGTAGTACTTTAAAGAAAACTTTGAAATGGTTTTTCTCCAAAAATTTTGAACATTATCTAAGATATTTTTGTTTCTCGTATCTCATAACTAGAGACCGGATTTATATGCGGTTAAAACCTTGAAAATAAGATGTTTTTATGCTCTATAATTTCATCAAAATAATCTTTAATATGTAAAAATATTCTTTTTTAGAAATATATAATCTTTCATAAATATTATACACTTAAAAAGCCGGACATACGTCGCACGACGGGTGGTATTCTCTTGACGGAAGTATTACATTTTAAAGAAACGATAAATCATTTCTTCAGTAAAACGATTCTGAACGAAGGAAGTTAATAATATAAGAAAAAAAAAAGGTTCGAAAAATGTCGAAAATTTTTTTCAAATTTTTTAAATTTTCTTGCGCCAAAATTTTTCTTATATTATTTTTTATCTTTGTTTAAATTTTCATATAGTTTGGATCAAAAAATGATGGTTTTCAAGTCATTTTTGTTAAATTTTGGGTAGTTTTTTCCAAAAAAATAATTGAAGAATTGAGAAATTTAAAAAATGACCTCTCTAAAGTACCATCTAGAGGCAAATCCGGTTTTAAAAAGTTATTGATCGAAACTTTTGGACAAGTATTTCTATACGAAAAGTTGTATACAGAAAAAAAAAATAAACATCATTGTAAAAACACTAGCTTCTTCACTTCGTTCAGAATCTAAAAATGAATAAAAGTAACAATTTATACAAATTATAAAATAGCTGAATTATACTAGTCTTTCAAATATACTTTAACTAGTTTATACTTTAAATATATAAATTACTATATTATAGGATATGAAAAAACAGCACAATTGTGTACATGTTATGCAATAAAAGTAATACTCAGTATTATGAGGTGAAAATAATAATGGCATATTAAAAAAAACTAAATATATTAATTAACATTTTCCTTATAAATGTAATATCGCATTAATATTGTTACACGCCTATATATTAATCTATAGTGTTTAAGTTGTATGGTTAACTTTAGCCTATATAATCCGGAGGGGCAGGGGGCTAAAAATGTATGGAAATCACTATTATTTTAAATTTTTTTTACAAACAATTAAATTTTTTGTGAAATGTTCAAATAAACCTCAAAATATTCCAAAAACATATTATTTTACGCGAAATATTCTCTAACTTCAAAATATGCTTTTTTATGCGTTAAAAACTTTTGTAAATGAGTTCACAGGAAAATTAATCGTCGAGAAAGCTCATCCAATCTAAAATGCATACTCTCAGTAAAAATATGTAAAAACACAAAAATCTGGTATCTACTCATAACTATATACTTTGTTTGTATGTATTTTGATTTGAATTTTTTTACATACATATTTTTTTGCACATTTTAAACTATTTAATATTAAATGATTGGGTATAGAAATTATATTTTTACGTATACACCAAACATAATTTTGAAATTTTTGCAACACTATTATATTTATATACATATCTAAATTTATGATGACTCTTATCCATCTCATGAATTGAATTTGAAAGAAACTACTAACTATTTTTTTACTGAAACAATTCCGATGCTTCATTATGATGTATTGTATAATTATAATCAGTTTTATACTGAGTATGTAAAATAAGTTTAAACAATATAACAATAGATTTATCCATGTCAATAAAATTATTTATAAGAATAATTTTTAATAGCTAAAATAATTTTTATACAAAGAAAAAAATGTGCAGGCGATATTTTTGAGAGACAAAATGTGGAACATAATTTAAACTAACTATTTTCTTAGAGTTCGACTAAAAAAGTTTTATTTTACCATATAAATATCAGTTTTGTAACAAATTCTAACTTTAAATGCTAAAAAAAGAAAAACTACATATTTAACGATTTTTAGATTTCGTCGGGATAATTATACACATCTATTCGTATGAATAAAGATGTATTCATTTTTCATTTTTCGATCCATAATACCAAGAATAAAAATTTGTATTGGAAAAAAATAACAATTTATTTCTAAAATTCTATGGCTAACTACTGTATAAATGGACAATTGTACTACGCTATTTTCGATAATGGATGAATACTTTAAGTTTTAAAATTTAAATACTATTATAGTGTATTATAGTGTTGTGAGTGAATAACTAAGATCAATTTCGTGAAACTGCGTATTTTACCCTTTTTACTCAAACTTTCGATTGTAATTATTCCTTGCCAATTGAAAAACTGTTAAGAGTTTCGAAATAATAGATCTCTTAAGAGTGCCGCACCATTTAATTCTACGTAAATATTGGCTGATTGTAGAGAAAAAAAATTGTTTACATAAAAAAAGAAAAGACCACTAAATCCTTTCTGCACTTCACTCATAATCTAAAAGGTTTCCAGTTTGGACCTACCCTCCTTTCAACGTATTATATACCTTTATATTTATTATTTTATTCGTTGCATTCTGCAAGATCATTTGTCTAATTGGATTTTTTTTTTTTGGATTCGTGATGGGTGGGGGGGTACGTCACTGCATATTACTCGGTTTAATTAAATCAATATTTCTTGATTTCTTGTTATATATTTTACTAAAAATTATATAACGCTGGATTTTACTACAAAGATTTGAAAACCTTTTAATAATTAACATTAGTTAATGCTTCATCTGTACATGATAATAATATAGTATTCGAACAATTTGAAGGTTAGTGATAGAGAAAAAATGCAAAACAGTCAAAAAAAAAAATAAATAAATAAAAAAGTGATAAAATAAATTATAATTTATTATACAACAATTGGAGTTAAACGTAAAATTAAAATATTAATATATAATCTAAACTTATGATTTTTCATTATACTTGAGAACTAATAGCGTAGATTTTGAAGACAGGATTAAAGGCGTTCCGGAAGGAAGTTTCTCAGCTCTCAAGACAAAAGGACCAAAAGACGAAATTAAGTAAAAATCCTGTATAAATCACAACTCACGATCATCACCCTGACCTGTGGCAATATAGTATGCTATGCAATATAATATATATGTAACCTATAGTGTTAATATGTTATTATTTGTAATAATGATAAATGATTATTGATTATGCTCTGTCTATATCAGGCGCGGATCCAGAAATCATAAATAGGGGGTGTTCTATCAATAGAACTACCTAAATACTAATAGCAGCTAACTTCTAATTACACCTTATAATATAAATCTCTATTTATAATAATTATATATTTATATATCTATTACAAAAAAACATTTAATACATTATCCACTTCATTTGTTTAATTTACTAATGACCTACTCAGTTTATTTTACGTTTTACATTCCGAGTGGGGTGAAGAAGCTAGTGTTTTAACAATGATGTTTATTTTATTTTTTCATATAGAAATTCTTGTCCATAAAATTTCGACCAGCAAATTTATGAATTAGAATTTTTCAAAATTTTCAACAGTTTGTTCAAAGTTTTGGAAAAACAACTCAAAATTCCTTTAAAGTTTAAAATTATCTATCGTTTTTTTAAAATTTAACATCGAACAAAGCTCACGGTGAGAAATATGTCCAGCTTTTTTTTTTTTATAGTACATTTATTTATCTACATTTTATTGTATTTCAATTTCACGCAAATGTGGCAAGCGATTGCGTTAAAAAAAATATCACATTTTTCATTCAATTAATAATTTTATATAATTATGTGTGGTGAGGTTGATGTGATAGGGGGTGCTCGAGCACCCGTAGCCCCCCTCTAAATCCGCGCCTGGTCTATATAATAACACTATCGATGACACTATACGCTTACCGGCGTACGCGGCGTCCACGTGCACCCAGATGTCTTCTTCGTTGGCCACCTCGGCGATCTCGTCCAGGCGGTCGAACGAACAGCAGCTGGTCGTGCCCAGCGTGGCCACCACGAAGAACGGGATCAGGCCGTCCGCGCGGTCCTTCTTGATGGCGTCGCGCAGCGTGTCGCCGCGGAGTTTGTGCTCGCCGTCGGTGGCCAGGCCGCGGAGCAGCACGCCGCCCAATAGCCCAGCCCGTTCCACGGACGAGTGCGACAGTTCGGACGAGTACGCCACCAGTTTGGGCACGACGTCCTTGTCGGCCAGCTCGGGATTCGCCTGTTTCAGCGTCTGCAGCGCACGCGCCTTGGCCCCCAGCAACGCCACCAGAGTCGCCTCGCTGGCAGTGCCCTGCAACAATACGGCCGGCGGCGTGTTGGGTTTTTAGATCTTGAGCGGAGCGAAGAAACTAGTGAACTTTTTCTCGTATGGAGAAAGTACTTGTCCGAAAGATTCATAATAATATACCTAATAAATTTTAGATTGGAAATCATACCCGTATGGTACTTCAGAGAGAACATATTCTCTGTTCTCGATAATTTCTTCAAGCGTAGGGAAAAAGTACCGAAAAATTTACAAAAAAAAAAAACGATGATTATGCCATAATCTGAATTCGCAAAAAATTGAATTTTATTTTTTAACACAACTCCAAAACTAATTGAGCTAGAAACTTGAAACATTCACCAACTGCTAAAAACAGTCAAGCGCATATTTCATGAAAATTTCTAAAACATTTGACTAATTTTGAGTTAAATATAAAAGCAGAAATGCAAGTATCGAAAATCGTAAGCCAAATTTTTCATTTTATAACCGTTTAAATTTAGCATTTTGACGGAATTCGTTAGTTTCACCTAGAATTACACATTTTAACGTACATAAAAAGAAATTGGTTCAACCGATCTTTATAATGAAACTATCAGTACCTAGGTGGGGAATTTCATTGTCAGTATTTTGGTGCAATAAAATTTTTTACGGAAGAATAATCAAACATTTTATAAGTGTTTGATTGAAAAAATCGGTTTAGCCGATCTTTATGAAAGGTAGGGAGATAAATTACATTGTGAATATTTTGGTGGAAGAAATTTTTAGTAGACGAATAATTGAAAATTCAATAAGGTTTTGATTGAAAAGAATTAAAAAAAATACGAACAAATATTATCAAAAAATCAATTTTAGTTTTAGTCATACCTCTAAAAGTGTTACTAATGTTAGTGAATAAACATCGGAAATCGTAAGTCAATTTTTTTTTTTTTATTCATTTAAAGTTAGAATGTGTATAAAACTGATCATTTTAAAATTGGCTCAATAAATAATTTTTTACAAGCGTTTATAGTTAGATTCACAGTTCAAATAACGGTTAATCCAATTAGATCTATTTTTCTAATTATTACGTAACATATCATACAAAATTGATCATTTACACGAATAATGAAATAAACATGAATTATTCTATCATCAAATAACAATTATTAAACATATTCAATATAAAACTGATAATTATTACTATGAATATTAACTGAAGCTCTGCTCAGGATTATTTTATTGGTGAAATGATTTATCATTATTTCTTTTAAATTCAACACACCAACCAAGAATATCCCAAATTCCCGCCCGTGGAACGAAGAATACACATGGTGCAAAGTGTGTCAGCTTTTTGTATGTGACATTAAATTTACACTAGGGATGGCAGATAAATGGTATGCTCCCACTGTATTAAAATACATAAATAATTTTGGTAAAAACCATCCGACTTCGGGGTTTTAATTTTCAGAATAAATGAAAGGGGAACTCAACTAGTTTTAAAAGTTCAATGAAAAAAGTCTTAGTCGAACTGTTGGAGGTAAAGAACCCAGGGATTGGCAAAAACTAAGGATTTATTGAAAAAAACCAACTCATTCGGTTTTCACGAGTAGTACTCTCCAATACCCTTCCCACACCGCCACCACCAACACCAAAACAAACACTTATTGGGTTTTATTGTTGATATTGAACTAGATACTTTTATCGGGATTTTTCTGAAAAATCTGAAAAATTATTGTTCGTGATTTTATTTGATACCTATCTGTATGTAACAGGTGCCTAGTTATATACCATTTATATTATTTGTTGTTTGTTTTATTTATTATTATATTTTTTAATATTATATAAATATGATAATTTTATTGTTATTTGTTAACAAGAAAGTTACTATAAAAATTAAATAAATAAATTGTTAAGTTGTCTGTTTACCATTATTTTGAGACTTATGAAATTTTATACATACATATTTCACCTTCTTATGAACAAAAAATATAAATTATCAGAAAAAATATATGAGATGGATACTTCTAAAGGTCTATTTAGAAATAATTTTAGAAAACCAAACGAAAATTTGAGTAAAAAATATAGAATATCGTAAGCTACAAATGTTGATGAAATCAATTTTTCACATTTCAAAAATTTTACATTTTAAATATTCATCAAATATCCACAAAAAATATTTTGGACTGAATACAATTATATCAAAACATTTTCAAAAAAAAAAAATATCTTCTTTGTAGGTCAATAGGCATTTGAAAGTATTGAAAGTATTTTTTTTCTTTGTAGCTGTTATCTAATAAAATTTTAGATTCTGAGTGGAGCAAAAAATATATTGGTTATACAAATCTGTGTGTGTTTTTTTCATGTATGTATGGAAACATGATTTCGGATAGAAAACTAGGCTAACAATTTTAATCAGTAACTCTATAGATCGAACATTTTATCTAGTTGGTACCTTCAGGAGATCATTTTTTCAAATTTTCTACACTTTTTCTAAGTGTACGTAAAAACTACCGGAAAGTTGACAAAAAATGGTAAAATATGCTGTTAATTAAATTTTCGTAAATTCAATTATAGCAGCTTTTTAACATAATTTCAAAAATAATGGATCTGGATAGTTGAAACATTTACTAACTACAAAAAATAATCACGCGTATAACTCATAAAATTTTCAAAACATTTGACATATTTTGAGGTAAGTAGAAAACTTTGAAAATATTGAAGATATTTCGTTTCTTTAAAATTTTGATTTCATAAAAATTATGACTATTATTGTTTTTTATATTATTAACTTCTTTCGTTCAGAATCGTATTAATAAAGAAATTATTTATTGTTTCTTTGAAATTCAACACACTCACCGAGTGGAACTAACTCGTGGAGCGAAGAATACCCATAGTGCGAAGTATGTCCAGCTTTCTTGTCTATATGTACTTTACTTAACTCTACTTTTTTTTTATAATGTGTTTTGTTTTACACTGAATCGTGTAACTCGACTATCAGATATAATATTACATTATTCGTTATTCAGAAAAGGATTGGAGCTCATACGAAAAATGTTATTACGTTATATGGTTAAAATGGCCTCTCTAAGTTTCTGACAATTTTCGGTAATCATTCATCCCTGTTTATACACGCACGCATGTATCATGCGCGTAATCATGTGCGTAATAACACTAATATATCATGTTAGAAGAATAATGATGATAACAATATGTTACAGTTACAATGTGCACACCTGAATAACTCCTCCACCTCCTAGACCGGCAGATGCGAGGAAAATTTCTGGCAAACCAATCATTTTCGCCAACCAATCCATCATGACCACTTCCAGTTCCGTACACGCAGGGCTTGATATCTGTAATACATAATATAGTAAGTATAAGTTGCTATATATTCACACAGCAAATAGTTTGGCCATTAAGTTAACCCGTTACTCTCAGGTGCTATTTTTCTTTGGGGGGGGGAGTAGGGTGTGCATTTGCGTTGTCTTGATTATTAACAACTTTTCAGTGGTCTGGAAATGAATATAAAAATCTAAGATAATTGATACATTAAAAACGGAAGACTTATTTCATAATCTAAAAAAATCCAGTCATCCATGAAGACGATTAATTAAAAATTAAAGCTGTATGTTATTTTGGATTTTGATTAGAGTGAAGAAGCTAGTGATTTTATAATGATAATTATTTTTTCCTTTTTATGGAAAAACTTTTTCATATGAAATAATTGTCCAAAAGTTTTGATCTATTCCATAAAATATCAAAAATTGTTACGAGAAGATACTTTAAAGAGGTAATTTTTCGAAATTCTCAATATTTTTTCCAAAAGTTGGGGCAAATTTTTAAAGTTTGACTAAAATGATTAAAAAAAAAAAAAAGATAGTCTTACGAAACTTTAAATATAAATAGAGATTAGTATGATAAACGTTTTGGTACAAGAACATTTTTTCTATTGAAAATTGTCATCCCTTTTTTTTGAAACACATTTTTTTTCCTTTTCAAAAATTGCTTTATTATTTATAATAATTTTTTGGGTATTTTTTGGTATACATTTTAGATTCTGAACGAAGTGAAGAAGCTAGTGTTTTTACAATGATGTTTATTTATTTATTTTTTCCTTTTTTTTTATGTGTACAACTTTTTGTATAGAAATACTTGTCCAAACGTTTCAATCAGTAACTTTTTGAAACCGGATTTGTCTCTAGATTGTACTTTAAAGAGATCATTTTTTGAATTTCTCAATTCTTCAATTTTTTTTTGGAAAAAACTACTCAAAATTTGACAAAAACGACTCGGAAACCATCATTTTTTGATCCGAACTATATGAAAATTCAAACATAGATTTTGGAAATTTTTCTAACATTTTTTTTTTCTCATTTATTTTTTATATTGTTAACTTCCCTCGTTCAGAATCGTTTTATTGAAGAAATGATTTATCGTTTCTTTAAAATTCAATACACCTGTCAAGGGAATCCCACCCGTCGTGCGAAGAACACCCATCGTGCAAAGTATGTCTGGCTTTTTTAATTATGTTTTTCTGAATTTTATTCAGTGCAGGTATAAGTCTGTTTATTAAAATGCAGATATTCCGCAATAAATCAACAATAATCAATAATTTTATTATTTCTCTCTCGCTTGTGATAAAAGAATTTTAAGGTTTTTTGTTTTTTGTATTTAATTCTCGTTTTTACGTAGTATATAACGGAAAAATGCATTATACTGTTACAATCAATAATAGCCAATGTCGATTTTGTCGATTAACGACGAGAAAGAACAAAAGTTATTATAAAAAACTGAAAATCCAAATATAATTCGTCTAAAATTCATGAAATAATAAGATATTGAGTTGCGACAGTCTATAATTACCCATACAACAGATTAAAAGTAAAAACTACACATTAAATTTTTATTGGACTTTAATTTTTTAAAATAATATGTAGTTCAGTTAATTGTACGCATTACATTTGAATGTTAAATTTTAAGTTTGGACAATGCTTATTAAATATGACATTTTCTCCACTTGACAAATACTAATGTATTTACATATTTTTACCGTGAAAAAATATATTAGTGAAGTGTTTCATTTACCTGACAGGTGTCAGCAATCGCATATTTACAACAAAAATATAGCGTCAACATGTGGAAGGACCAAATGAGTTGTGATTTGGATCACGGGGCATTGTAACTTACGTTTTTCAGTGAACTTCATTTAAATATTTGATATTCTAAAGTTCGATGAACTGACTCATATTATATTTGTTCAGCGGTAACGAAAACTAGTCTGATTCCTGAGCATAATCAATGCCTGTAACTACTAACTACCACTTAAAATTAAATCTACGGAAATGCAAGAGAAAGAAGGGAGTAAAGTGCCCAAGATAGAACAGAAAAAATGTAAGACAATTATTTTTTTAGGTATAAATTGATATTATATTATATATAATATCATATATTCATCCATACTGCTGCATTGTTTTGTAATTTTAAGCTCTAATATAATTATTAAAAATAGACATATATATCTAAGCAAATGGCAAAAATTATTTTTTGTGTAAACCACACTTTTTAAAGAAATCATTGTTACTATATAAATATGATCATTGTAAATCAACTAGAAAATAGAAAAAGTTCAGAGACGTTTTATACGGTTTATTGCTTTCAAAATTAATATATCTGATTGTCCTATTTGCCGATATTGAAAAACGGTGTGCTTGGTCTCACAACAAGCTCGACGTAAATTTATAGATGTTTCATTGATTTTTAAAATGCTTAATAGTATGATTGATTGTCCAGAAATATTGGAAAAAATTGAAATCAGAATACCAAGTAGAAACACACGAAATCATGAACTATTTCATTTGAAGTTCCATAAAAATAATTTTGTTTTAAATAGCCATTTATCGTATGCTTAGATTCTGCAATGAACTAAGCAATTTTGATTTTTCTTTTTGATAATATCAACTTATTACGTATCCGAGCTGTAAATTAATTATAATTATATTGTGTAAAATGTGTAATATTTGTTCATTTAGTTTTTGCTAATTTTTAGTTAATATTTCTGTACTTTTGCCCTCGTGGGCGTAAACTAATTTAAATAAATAAATAAATCAATTAGATATCTTTGTATCTCTCAAAATCCAAAATTTTACTATATAGTTTTTAAAATGTTGAGAATTTCGGAAAATTATCTAAGTACTTAAAATACCGGGTGAACAAAATTTTCTACCAGAAACATAATATTGCTACATAAATAATAATCTAAGCAGTTTTTCGTGTAAAAAATGTATTTTCAATTATTAAAAATTAGTAAATAAAAATCATTGTCAAATTACTTTAGCCTTTTTGATCTCAGAATCTTAAATTTCATTTAATATAGTTAAAATACAACTGAGAAGTATAACTAAAATATTTTATTTTTTTATTTTGAAAGTGCAAAATATAAATTGTTAACCATGCAACAAAACTAATTAGTAAATTACGCAATGAAACTAAATAATACAAATTGTAATTTCTATAGTTTTCAAGTGAGTGAGACATTTTTTTGGGGTCATATTTTTTCCTAGTAAAAATTTTAAGTATCAGCAACTCTGCCATGACGTCAGCCGGCAGTAACTTATCGTTTATTCTTTGTGCCAGCTACAATCACTATGAATTTCTAGTGGAAATCCTTTCGGGCTGACGTCATATTATTATGGAAATACAGATATTGGTTAAGTTCCTGTCAGACCTATATATATATATATATATATATATAGCCAAGAGTAATACGTAAGCGTTTTTATCTGAAGTTTATTGACAAACAATATTATACATTTTTACCTCAACGATTTTTACATTTAGTTGGTATTCAGGATTTGTATTTTATCTGTAATTCCCAGTACTTAAGATTAATAAAATTACACAATAAATTATTGAAAGTTTTTTTATCTATTTGTTTTTTGATTAGCATAATTATCATGTCTATTGAATAATCATATTTAAGTCACGTTAACCAACTGAAAAATGTATTTGAATGCCCTTTCATCCGAAAAGTATTACATGCGTTTCGATTAAAATGTTATAGTAAACGAGCAAGAAAAAAACTATCACACAAATCATATGTTTAGATGTGGCCTTAACAGATATACAGTAATATAATTTAAAAATAATTTCAATTTGATATGTATATATATGATCTCAAAAATCAGAATGTTTTATACTATAATTTAAAAAAATATTCAAAATAGCCATTTTGTGAAACTGACTTTTAGAAAAAGATTGTAGCTTAAATCTCTCATAAAGGTTAATCCGTTCATTTTCCACGAGTTTTTTAAGTTTGTGAAAATTTTAATAATTTTGTCAAATACGTCATAAAAATGGTGATGTTATGATATCGATTGGTGATAATATAAATTGAATACAATTTATAAATAATAAAATACCTCAAGTCTTTGAATTAAGCGACTACAAGGAATACTTAAAATAATCGATTGATTAATATTAATATTATATCATTTCACCTACTATTTTTATTTAAAATATTAAAAAGTATACTTACATTATAAATAACTATAAAAGTCGTCTTTTGTTGTAACACATTCACTAAGAATATTTGACCCAAGAAGTGAAGAAATCCATGGTGCAAAAATGCAAAATATATTTGTCTTTCTTGTATTTACTTTACTTTATTTACCTTTGTTTTATTTTACTTTCATTTTTTTTTTTTTTTTTTATCCAAAAAGTAAATAAAAGGAAAAAAGTGTAATACTGTTACAGGATTTTAGGTCGTATCATACTTTCGAGTTTTAAGTATTGATTGTAGTACGCATTACAGAGAAAGTATAGAATACAATCCATTCTCAAAATCACGATTCACCATATAATATTAGTATCGTAAATCCTAGCTTTTTCTTTTACTATTCATTGAGAAACCATTTCATAATTTCTTTAGACATATATATATATATATATATATATATAAGATAAATAAAGTTAACAAGAATTCAAGTACAACGCTTTACTAATACTAATATAATTTTACAAATTTATTTAACAGTCAGTTGTACATAATATTATTATCTTTGTTGTATTAATTAATATTTGAATTTAGTTATGCCCATTATTGTATAACGAACAGATGTACGAATTTCATAATGAATTTCTCTACTCCAAGGTAAATAATTCATTTTACAATATTAAATTCAATCAAAGTTTTACCAAACAAATCTTATTATTTTTATGCATTATATGGACAATTTGGAAATAATGTGCTACAGAATTACTGTTGTAGTATACGTCAGCATGTAAGAAAAATACCTACACAGATTTTTCATCTCGTTTTACATTTTTATCCAACAAGGAATATTTTAAGTAATTTATTTGTGAATTGCGTATCTAGATCTATTGTAACTATCTACGTTTAAGATTCATAACATCTGTTAAAATATAATTCGTTATGTCAAAGTAAATTTAGTATCGTTCGTGAAATAATTTCAATTTCAATTGTATATGAAGTCAACCGTCAAACCGTGTTATTTAATTTAGAATATTACAGTGAAAATGTTCCATAAAATAAACTTTAAACACATGGTAAATCAAATCTTCGAATACGTCATGCTAGAACAAGAATATACTATGAGAAATATTCATTTTAAAATAGAAAGAAGGAAAATAAGATAGTTATTTTAAAGAAATTCAACAACATCTCAATATAACTGGTCATGATTCTTTTCAACCTGTACAAAATAGTAAAGCATTGTAGTTAACGTTATAATCATCATATTAAAAAAATAATTATGTTCGAAGGACGTGAATAAAACGAGACCAATTTCGTTAAAAATGGTAAAAATATTCTACTTCGTTGAAAATGTTTGGAAAATTTGAACATTTAATAAAATAAGAGTATTATTATTCATCTCGGAGAGTTATCAAAACTCTTTGAGTCATTCAATACTCAAAATGTATTAATCCAAAGATTTTAGATTCTGAACGAAGTGAAGAAGCTAGTGTTTTTACAATGATGTTTATTTTTTTTTTTCTGTGTACAACTTTTCGTATAGAAATACTTGTCCAAAAGTTTCAATCAATAACTTTTTGAAACCCGATTCGCCTCTAGATTGTACTTTAAAGAGGTCATTTTTTGAATTTCT
>JAIPRM010001524.1:25715-37299 GCA_025469315.1 Stegophylla sp. TES_Ste_2020
AATTTTGAAAATGTGAAAAAAAAATTTTGGACATTTTTCTAACATTTTTTTTTCTCATTTATTTTTTATATTATTAACTTCCTTCGTTCAGAATCGTTTTATTGAAGAAATGATTTATCGTTTCTTTAAAATCCAATACACCCGTCAAGAGAATCCCACCCGACGTGCGGAGAACACCCATCGTGCGAAGTATGTCCGGCTTTTTAATATTTTTCTTTTTTCTGAATAATTAATTACCTACATGGTTTTTAAATAAAATTATCATAAATAATAATATAAATCTCCGTTCAGTCTTATTACTGAATATGTATTTATGGCAGTACTGAAATGACTACCCTGATTACTCCAGGATCTAAATTAACTACTTTACCGCAATAAACACGAAAGTGTATTATTTAATATCATTATTAGAACTATTATTATTTCAAGAATACATAAATGATTAAAATTACATATAGAAAAATTGTTTTCTTGAATTACAAGAACAAACAATAGCACAGTATTAATACATTACTATAAGAAAATTGCCTACGTTTTCCTAATATTATTTTTTTGAAAACCTATAAAAATTTGTAAATGAAAAAAAAACGTCACTGAGAAAGTTTGCCACCTCCGAAAAAGTACCGTTGTAAGTATGTGTTTATTTTATTTAATGATAAATGACACTGCATTACCCGAAAACGCACCAAAAATATCCGAAGTATCTGTCAAAAAGAGCACAAATCGGCGATACCGAAACAGCATAAAATTACCGCTAAAAAGTGCAATTTTTTTTTTTGAAATGCAGTCAAAACAGAATTAATTATTCTTTTAAAATAGTAGCTTAAAAATTTACGCTGTAAAAGAATTTTACAATTTATAATAACAGAATAACAATATAATAATATTATTTATCAAAAACAAATAAGTGTATAAAATTGAGTTTTTTAAGATTGAGTTATAAATACAAAATTGTTATTTTTAACAATAAACATACTGACATAAATAGTTTTTAGTAAAAAAAAAGTTTTAAAATTTAATGTAAGTCCATTCTTTCGGGTATAATGCCATGGATTGTGTTCATGTTCATGTAGTCTCTTTTAGATATTTGAAAATAAGTGATTTTAGATTCTGAGTGAAGCAAAGAAACTTATGTTTTTACAATGATATTTATTTTTATTTTATTTTTTGTTCTTTGTTTTTTCTTCTCATGTAAGTGATTTTTCATATATAAATATTTATTAAAAAGTTTTGATCAGTTACTTTATAGATCCAAAATCATACCCAGATGGTACTTTTGATTTGAAATTTTTCAAATTTCTTAATACTTTTCTATGCTCAAATGAAAACTACCCAAAAATTGAAAAAAAAAACGGTGAAATACTGTAAAATTCATTATAATCGGAATTTTCATAAATTTGATTTTAGTTTTTTAACATCACTTTAAAAATAATGAAGCTAAAAAGTTGAAACTTTCACCAACTATTAAAAATAGTCACCTGTATACCTCATAAAAATTTCAAAAACATTTGACCAATATTAAGTATCTTCAGGACTTTGAAAAAAGTTGAAAATATCTTGTTTTTTTATAAATTTATAAATTTTATATTATTTTATTTCATACAATTTTAATGTCTGGATATTGAGAGCTGAAAATTTAATACAAATATACTCATATGTATTCATAACGGCACTGAAGAAATCTCGAAAATCGTAAATCAAATTTTTATTTTATAACTATTTAAAGATAACAACTTGGCGGAATTGATTTAGTTTTACATTAAATTACACTCCTGAACTCTTATAAAAAATAATTTGTTTTGCCGATCTTTACGAAACTAGGTACTTAGATGAAACATTGCGAATATTTTGGCGGGAGAAATTTTTTTACGTTGGAATAATTGAAATTTTTACAAGGTATTGATTGAAGAAAAATAGGAAAAAGTATACTTAAAAAATAAATATTAATTACTATAAATAAAAATGGATATGTATTACTTTGTATTAAATAATAGTATTGGACGATTACTGGGCATTTGAAAAAAAGTGGGTTTTATTTGACTGTATTAATGAAAAATAATAGTGAAAATATTATATATCTTTATAAATTGTGATAAAGTAATAGGTCAAAATCCAAATATTCCCTTAAGAACAACGAAATGTCAATTAAAGGTTTTTTGATTGTTTATGAATTTATAAAAAATAGATTTTTATTGCTTGTAGTATTTTTAAAAAGACACGTACACAAACACACTATTATTGAGTACCAAACATTACAAAATAATATTTGTTAAATATTACCTCATCCACAATTATTAGTAAAATTAACGAATTCCGTCGAAATGCTAACTTCAGACGGTTATGGAAAAAAAAAATGACTTTCGATTTTCGAAATTTTTTATGTAAATCAAACATATATATGAAAGTCGTATTAAATTTTCAAGTCATGAATTAAAAATTTTACGAAGTAAAAACTTACAAAATACGAGAAATTTCCAACACATTCAAAATGCTATACCTAACTTAAAATTGATCAAATATTTTTAAAATTTGTATGAAGTGTTTTCGTGACCTGCAGTTTCAAAAATTAATGAAAGTTTCAAGTGTCTAGCTACGTTATTTTTGAAGTTATGTTAAAAAACAATTTTTCGTTTAATGAAAATTATGGTAACAGAATATTTTATCGTTTTTTGTCAATTTTTCAACAGATTTTCCTCGTTTATGAAAAAAGTATTGAGAAAAAAAAATGACATCATTAAAGTATGGTTTTGGATCCATAGAAATACTGACCGACACTTTTGGACAAATGTTTCTATACGAAAAAGTGTTTACAAAAAAATAAAAAAATAAACATCATTGTAAAATCATAAACTTCTTCGCTTCGATCAGAATCTAAAATTAACAAAAATATTACTTCTGTAATTGTTAACTGTAATAATATTGTGTTCTTAATCATAACCGATAAAACAAAAAATAAACGACAGTTATAAACAGGGTTCGGAAATTATAGCAAAGTATGAATGTGAATATTTTTGTATATTTCATAGCTTTTGTTGTAAAATGAATATTTTTTTTTTGTTAAATTTCTTTTGTATTAAATTATTGTTATTAAAAATTAATGTGGTTGAATATATTATTTATCACTTGAAATATTTACAATTTTCTATTTTTAGTTCAATATATTATCTAACGACAGAAAGTTGATATTTGATTGAAAAATCTGATTTTAACTAGTCAATTTTGAAGTTAAGTATATATAAATACTGTTCGTACAGTTGACAAGTCCATGTTAATTGTAAATGATATGCACAAACTTGGTTTAAGAAAATAATTAAAAAAAATCAATATTTAGGTTTCTTACGTAGGCACATAATTTAAAATGAATCAACCTGTGATTATGTTTGATATTTTGAAATTACTTACAAGAATATTGTATAAATATAATATAACTTACTACATATATATGTAACATACTTGCAAGAATATAAAAAGGGATGTCAAGCATACCTATTTATTCGTAAACATATTAGATTATTTTAAATATACCGATTTCAATAGGAAATTTAATAGTGGACAGTCACTTTCTAAATTAATGGAGTAGTGTGATAAGCATTTCTCAAACAGTAACTTGGACCGGAAGTGGTTAAATATATCAATAGATGTAACATTTAATAACATACAATTTATCATCTTCCTTTTGATTTAACTGTATAACTTATTTCTGAATTGTAATATACATCAAATGGAATATTAAAATATCTGTGTTTTATTAATATTTTGTATTAATTTAAATATATATAAAAAAAGCCCGACATACTTCGCACGATGGGTGTTCTTCGCACGACGGGTGGGATTCTCTTGACGGGTGTATTGAATTTTAAAGAAACGATAAATCATTTTTTCAATAAAACGATTCTGAACGAGGGAAGTTAATAATATAAAAAATAAATGAGAAAAAAAATGTTAGAAAAATGTCCAAAATTTTTTTTTCACATTTTCAAAATTTTTTTGCGCCAAAATCTTTCTTATATTATTTTCTATCTATGTTTAAATTTTCATAAAACTCGGATCAAAAAATGATGGTTTCCAAGTTGTTTTTGTCAAATTTTGGGTAGTTTTTTCCAAAAAAAAAATTGAAGAATTGAGAAATTCAAAAAATGACCTCTCTAAGGTACCAACTAGAGGCAAATCCGGTTTCAAAAAGTTACTGATCGAAACTTTTGAACAAGTATTTCTATACGAAAAGTTGTACACAGAAAAAAAATAAATAAAAAAATAAACATCATTGTAAAAACACTAACTTCTTCACTTCGTTCAGAATCTAAAAGTATGTTACATATAATCGTTATGGAAGATAACGTACTGAACCCAAAATGTAGCGGCAGATATATTGAACCAAAGCCAAAATTATAATTTTAAGTACACATATTCCCTGATCAGTGAATATAATGAATAAAATATGATCATTTATGAAGAATTGAAAAAAAATAAATAATCTACGGTGAGTAAGTATAAGTAGTTAGGAAAATAATACTTTTTTCCGTAGTTTGATATTTAAAAGATATATAAAAAAATATGTGAATCTATTTAAAATAAAAAAGTAAATTAAATTTAACAATTAATATATGACATATCTTATACGTAAAATAAGAGTAGACATTTTGAATAAGTAGTTAACAAAATTTACAAAAATAAATCTGTCTTTTTTTCTTAATAAAAGTCATCCGAATTGTATTTCTAGCCCATTATTCTTCGTTTCATTCATAACTCAAAGGAGGGGTTCACCCTTTAGGGAATTTAAACTCCCGAAATTTTCCCCTTGTTATTTTACGGATCTGTTAATGTTTTATTCCTGGTATAATATAGCAGTTTTAGCATGTGACGAACTATATATATTATTATAAAGTCTGTCAAAAGCATTGTAATTCATATGATTAATTGTTCAGTTGAATAAAAAAATTGGATATTTTTTGTTTTTTAATCATGTATTTATATAATCATAAGTAGGGCCTGGATTTTAATGCAAAATGCATATTTTTTTGGGTGATCTAAGGAAATGCTTTCCAATTACAAAATTTGCTTCATGTGACAGAGACCTCAAAACTAAAACTTTTATTTTGCATTATTTTGCATATTTCGATGTTTTTTAATTTTTAGAGCATATTTCAGCATTTTCAGTCTTTTTATTCGTTTTAATACATATTTGAACAATAAACCTATAATTTTAATTTATAATATCTGTACATTATACAAGTCAATAATTTAAATTCAGCCAATTAAAAATATTACTATCCAGGTTTTTTGGTTTTTTCCTTAAGAATATCTATAAATCTCTCTGTAATTGCTATAAAGTTTGAATTTTATCTTTACTTATGGTCACCTGGACTCGACAGATGACAAATAGTCAAATAAAATAAAATATTAAAATGTATAGGACCTTTTTTCAGTGCATTTTCGCAATAAAATGCATTTTTTAAGGGCATTTCCAAGGGAAAATACGTTTTTTTAAGTGCATTTTTGACCGTTTTTTCGAGAATTTTTAGTGCATTTAAATCCGGGCCATACTCATAAGTATGTACACATATTAATAGTTTTTATGACATATTTTAGCTTTTACCAGCATGTTTTTAAGTGCTATAGTGCCAAACCTTGGTTATAATATCTTTCTCTGAAAACAAATATTTCGTTGGCTTACAACTTTTACAGTATATTGGTCACTGAAAACCGCTGAAAATAATGAACGAGAATAAATGACTGTACCCATGAAAACCCAATGCACGCAATTGAATCGCTGAGTATGTCGGCTACAATGGCCGGGTAGCTGTTTGCCGTGGGGAAGTAAGCGTGGAATCTCGGAGAATGCCAATGCGTCACCTACGAAAATATAACGACGCAGGTAAGTATAAAATACGCTCTACGTTGTACGAGTTGTACACGGCGTATTCATAGATATTATAAGTCATCGGATTACCCCTGGCATGATCAGTTTTTCGACATCGGCCATCACGTCTTTCCAGTTTTCCGGGTCATTTGGCGCCTCGACGGGCAACAACGGTCTTAAGTAACCAGGTTTAACCGACGACAATACTTTCCTGTAAACAAGCATATTAATATGAACAAGCCATATTCATGTAAAAAAAAACGTTTACTACACCAAAATAAATCCAAAAAAAGTTATATACCACTGGTTGTTTTCCCAATTGGCATAATTAATAAATAATAATTTAACTCTTTCTTATCATTGTTAACATATCTATACTATTTTAATATTCGATTTTTGTTTTCTATTGTAAGTAAAATTGTAATTAAAAAAAAAAATTATTGTATACCGTGTAACTTATGTATTACTCTCTATCTCAGCTCGAGCAATTGCTTAAAGAGATAGATTTATCTTGTAAAAAATATTGTATTGTATTTGTTAAAAAGTATTTTTAATAAAGAAAATATTTTTAAAAAAATGAGATACGTTTAAATAAATGGATTCACAACAATTCGAAATTTTTAGGTTGTTGACAAAGAGTTTCATTTTATAAAAAACCTAGAATTCCGAATAGTAGTAGTAACTAGTGCGTTTTTATCGATTAACCCCCATCATTGGACGTAATTCCGCAATATTTTAGACGGGATTGTTGAATTGCACTTCTTACCTAAATTAGTATGGTTGAACTTTACTCAGGTCAAAAATAAGTGACGGTCGAACTGTACTAAGGGTAGAAAAAGGTGGTGTTTAAAAAGAGTTGCTCATTTTCCTTCCCACTTATAGGCTTAGGACTGACTAGTTTTCTTTTCTCAAAATGTTAATTTTTAATGTGATTTTTGTCAATAACTGTATGATCGATATATTTAGGTACTTGTGTAAACTATGGGATCTATCTGTAAATAGAAATTCAAAGTAAATAAATAATATGATGCGATGCATATGCGTCCAAGTACACAGTGGCATAAACTGGGGGTAGCACTTAAATAATATAATTGTGACCTTTTGAAAAATATAATACAAATACATAAAATACTGAACATAAAGTTTTTTTTAAAATGATGATTTTAATGCATATTATTCATAAAGACAAAGGTAGAGGTTGGGGAATCTTGAAATAATTTGTTAATTAATAATATTATAATATCTATGTTTTGTCGTGAGAATCAAGCGCGGTGGCGGCGGTACTAATCTCCCACCTAAAAAAAAAAAAGGCAAGCTTGTCACCAAACAATTTAAACGCTCCAGCTCTCCGAAAATGGTCCAAAATTCGATCAAATTAATAACGTTGCCAGAAAATAAATATTTCCTATTATTTTTTTCAAGATTTTTGTGGTTTTTTGCTACCCTTCTGATTTCAGAAAATAAAAAAAATGATCATAATATGTAATTTTTTTATGGACAATTTGTGTAAACAAATAAATTATAGATATTCAAATCATCAGGCATTATTCAAAAATTCAAAAATCAAAAAACTTCTGAATACATTGAAGCATTTTATTTGTTTATTTGCTTTAATGTCTACGATGGGTGAATTTGCAATATGGCATCAGCAGAAAAAAATGCAAAACTCCTAAAAATGTTACGAAAGCAATCATTAGCTCTAATGAAGAAACATTCCCTGCAAAGTATCGGCTTTTACTAATATCGATTACTATATCAGTGAACACAGAAAGTAGTGAAAGATTCTTTTCCGACTTAAAGCGTCTGAAAAACATATTTAAGAAACACAATTGGTGAAAATCAATGGTTTAGTCTATTCATCGCGATGTAATTGTGACCACGGACGAAATACACTAGCGCTTTAAAAACTCGTCGCATTAAATTAATTTAAAAATAAAAAATTTTTTGATAATAATATGTAAGAGATAAAATATACATTTTAAATTTTAATAAAATATTTAAACATATTTTCATAAATTCACTAGTAGTGTGTTTATATGACTGTAAAATAAAGTATATGTTAAGTCACTTATTTGATGAGTATGATTTCGTCAATCAATCTTAAACAACACTCCACTTTGAAATTCCTAGCTCCGCTATGCGCCTGTATTATAGTGTATGAGTATATGTATATATATTTGTTTTGTAATTTTAAGATTTGAGGTGCATAGGGATCCACAAGATAATATTTTATTAATTTTTGTAATCCTTTAGAATTTGCCTAACTTACGCCAATGCAAGCACAGGTAGTACGAGGTATACTTTTCACTATCATAGTATTTATCGATTTATTTAAATATATAACTTGTACAAAATTAAGAAAAGCCAAATATTAGTTATTTTTTGAAAAAAATTGTTAGCAAATTTCAATGCAGTTTTATACATATTATATTAAACTATTATGCTGTATACTTTATTATTTTTTGAATACCTTCTGACCCATGTGCAGTTTGGCCATTTTTTTCGAAATTTTCTTTTTTAATCCAAGTGCAATTCGACCTTACTCATTTTAGAATGTACGAAACACCATCGGTCCAAAAATCATAATGACAAAGTAAGCCATAAATTAAATAAATACTATGTAATTATACAAACATAATTTTATTTATTTAAACATTTTAACATGGCGTATAAATGGAAATGCGCCTTTTGTCTGAAAATTATTTTTGAGATTATTGCAATGGGTTAACCTGCATTTAAATAAATATATATAATAATATTTACATAAAATTAATAGCATTATGTTAATATTGCATTTATTTTCGTTGCTTAAATGATTCACAATGGATTTAAATAATATAAGAAAGTATATTATTATAAAATACTACAAATTATTTATATTATGTTAAATTTAATTATATAAGCATATAAAGTGGAAAAAAAATTTCATTTAATAACTTCTTGTAATTAAAAAGTAGGTGCCAACTAATTATTTACCTATTATCCTATAAATTATATTATTTAGTTAGCATTATGCATTTAAAATTATTTTTTGATTATATGAAAACAAAAAACACTTAAAGTAGACCATAAGAGATACACTACACTAGTTAGATTCCGTTTAATTATATACCACTATACTGATTTAGTAATAAATTATTCTTTCAAAATTTCGAACAACATTACTTACCGATCTCTAATGTTTTCCAAATAATTTCCCACATAATCGATCATTTCTGTCGAAAATTCTTTGAATTGTTTGAACTCCATTTTATGCTATAAACATTCAATACAGAATTAATTTTATTGCATTACACATTGCAGTGAATGCACACAATAAAACTGTAACTACTTAATAACTAATTAGCGTAACTAAATAATAATAATAACAACAACTTAATGTCTATTTTATATTCTTAATTAAATGTTAATAAGATGCCCTTGGGTAAGCCTACTGTCAATAACGGCTGTATTGTGAGTGATTAATAGGTATTAAATTTCTTCCGATTACTGACTTACTAATGGGTATATTTTATTTACCGAAAAACTATTCTTTTCAAAATAAAATTGGTCTCATTATATTAGCCGTTCTAAAACTATAGCACATGATTGATTATAATTGAAAGTAAAGTTTGTTTTATTAATTAACATCCAATAAAAATATTTTAACATTCGAGTAATAACATAAATCATAAACTTTGTAGTTATTTTTATTAATAAAATTATTAATTATAGTAGTAATTTCATTTTGTTCGGAACAACTACACTTTAGATTCTGAATGAAGCTGGTAAGCAAAGCAAATTACCTCATCGGCTCTTTTGCTTTTCACTCTCGATTTTCAAATTGAACTATATACACTAAATGAACACTTAGTGTTAATTTATAACTGTATTCATTTAAAAATAATTCATGATCCATTAAAGCAAAGTGAAAACACAAAATTGTAAAAGTAATAACTTTTCATGTCCGATTAAAGACAAAAGTGTACATTGGATATTAATTAATAACCTAAGTAATTAATGAAATAAAAATGTGATATTAATCACATCGAGTAAGTGTATATTATATTATGGATAACCTCAATAGGTTATCACATTTGATACGTAAGTATTGTAACATAAATATTAGAAAAAAAAGCGCTTTTTTTGTACCAATTTATATGACAATAAATATTTCCGGTATTACAAAATATAATTATTAAATTATTATTTTAAATAATTTAAACAAAAATTATGGATAAGTAACAAAATTTCGTTTGGCATTTTCTTTTCACCTGTGTTCACTTAAATGCTATTGGGTAAGTGATAAAGTAAAAACAAATCCAATTCTAATTTATTCAAAATTAAGTGTCTAACTTTAATTACTTGTAATAAAATAAACACTTTTTACAATCGTTAGTTTTTAACAGACATTAATCAAACCAGGACCGTATTTAAGATTTTTCCGCCCGTGGCCAGAAACTATCCGAACTACTCGACCTTAAAATATTGACGCCCCTCTCAAGTAACCGGGGGGGGGGCTATCGCCCTGTCGTACCACCCCTTAAATACGACTCTGAATCAAACAAATTTTTGAAAATGTTCGCTTATTATTAGGATTAATATGCATTATATTAAAACTGTTGACGAATTTTAGTAAAAACATTAATTAAATAATAAATAATATTATTTACATTTATCCTGCTACTCTAAGTATAATTTAATATCCGATATATTTTAGTGTAATTAAATTTGTAGCGTTAATTAATCTCGTAGGCAGAATTGAGCACTATTCGAATTTAATTTTATCTATTCAGATAACATAATAATATAATATTATGTTATTTTATATGTTTTTATTATCAATTCACGGGTGTTTACTCGACACATCGAATTCGTCAACGTTTTTATTTCGTAAAAATGAATCCAGTATAAATATAAATGAATTAACATAGTAGTAAATATTTGTACGTATTATTTAATAAATGAAAACCAAAGTAGATCGTGAAACCAGTTTTGGATGCCTTGGACTACATCCAGTAAACAAGTTGAGGTCGCATATACGTTGAGCATTATCACAATCAAAATTACAATCGCTCGACCAAATTTTTACTTTTAAAGTCTAATTGCGTGTCCCTTTCACTTGTGGTCCGGAAATAAATTCTCTCGTCAGGGTCCATTTACTATAACGTCATTTATAATAATATTAACAAGTGGTAGTGATTTATGGCACTTGATATATTATTAAAATGATAATATCATATGTGTAGCCTTTAAACGTAATTAACTATTTCCAATAATTTAATCTTGTACCCGTACATTATAAATTGTAAACTAATTTCATTACTAATCGGCAGTTACGATTATCAAATTATTAAAACTGGTTTTACAAAACACAACTACATATTTTGTCATTATAAAATAATGTTGGATAATCCAGAAGTCACAATAATATTTAAGTTTTATTAAATATAATAGCATGTAATATCTAATAATCTAATAGCATGTAATGAAATAAATACTAGTGCATATTTTTTTGTAATTTCGATATGATTAAAATTATTATTAATGTGTGTGTGTGTGTGTGTGTGTGTGTGTGTTACATTGTCACAACATCAGAGTCATATCGCTCGATTATAACTAGAGTCCGGATTTGTATGCATTTTCATATTTGTAATTGCTGTATGCAGCTCAACGGGAGTAAGAAATGTGGACGATTTGTGTAACATAGAATGCGTAGGAAAAAGTTTATTTTGCATATAAATG